>JARYGA010001000.1:0-65843 GCA_030545235.1 Helianthus tuberosus | reverse complement strand
AGGAATATAATAAATTATATACAAGTGGGCGTCGTAGCGGCATGAGCGACGACGATGTGTTCAAAGAAGCGTTAGAGAAGTATAAGGCGAACAATGGTAATACCAACTTTGCTCACGTTCGCGCGTGGGAAATTATGATAACGGAACCAAAATGGGCGCCGATTCTCAACGAGGTGGCGATGGAGAAACGCCAAAAAACATCGGAAACGGGTAGTTTTAGCGCCGGTGGATCGGACGCGAGGTGTAACATAAACTTAAATGATGACGCCAACTTTGACGAAGAGGAGTACGCCGTACATGAAGCGGAGCGTCCACCGGGCGGAGACAAAACAAAGAAGGAGCGGGCCAAGGGGAAAGAAAAGGAAAAGGTGGACCCGAAGATGGAAGAGTTTATGGAACACTTAAAAATGTACAACGACGTCTCGGCCCAAAAGACGAAAGTGAAGGAGCGGGCCGTCGAAGAAAAAAGTCGTGTAGCGGAAGAAAAGTTACGCGAGAAGTTCCGATTGTCGAATGAGAAAATCCGAATTTCCGATGAAAAATTTGGCTCAAGGAATGGGAAATAATATCGATGAATGTCGAGGACCATCCCGAGCCGAAACGTTCGATGTTGAAAAAACTACAAGACGACATCATGAAAAAACATCAAATTATTTAACTCTATGTTTTTTTATTAAGTTTATGTTTTTTTTTATTAAGTGTATGTTTTTTTTTATGTAATGTCTTTTAATATTAATGATAATTTTTTGGTTAGTTTATTTGTTAAATGTTAAAAAAAGGTAGAAGATTAAAAAAAAGTAGAAGATTAAAAAAATTAAAAAAGCACTCAATTTTTTTTTAATATTTAAAAAAAATCGCTATATTTCGTTACCATAAAAAAATTAATTTTTTTTTTCGAGTAACAGTTATCCATGCACATGTGCATATGTATCATTACTTTGACAAATTCGGTAATACGTTATCAGGAATAGACAATGCACTTTAATTTACAATACCATTAGTAGTACACTACTTTTTACATTACCGATATTCAAAATGCACATGTGCATCATTAGGTATAACCATGATATAACGTGTTTTGGTACAAAAAAATTGTGATTTTGAATGAAGAAGTAGGCCCATATACATGTTTTTTGGTTAGTTATATCTAGTGGTTGATGGTTTGGTTATAGTTGTCAATTTTTTATGTAATATGTTGATTGGATGGTATAAATGGTGTTTACATACATGTAATAAAGTGAAAATATTGTTAATGGTATTGTATTATGGATGGTAGGAGGTAATTGTATTGTATTATGGATGGTATGAGGTAATGGTAGTGTATTATGGATGGTATGATAGATGAAAGGGAAAGTGTATTCAAAGTAGTATAACAAAACACCTTATTTCATGTTGATACATATAAATGCACATGTGCATTTCTAATATTGGTAATGTAAAAAATAGTGTATTACATATGGTAGTGTAAATGAAAGTGCAATTGTCTAATATGTGTAATGAATTACGGAATTTGTCAAAGAAATGACAAAAATTCACATGTGCATGCTTGTGTATTATGGATGGAATGATAGATGAAAGAGAAAGTAGTGTACCAAAACACCTTATTTCATGTTGATACATATAGATGCACATGCGCATTTCTAACATTGTTAACGTAAAAATTAGTGTATTAAACGTGGTAGTGTAAATGAAAGTGCAATTGACTATTATTTGTAATGAATTCGGAATTTGACAAAGAAATGATACATATGCACATGTGCATGGATAACTGTTACTCGAAATTTTTTATTTTTTTATTTTTGAATTTTTTTTTATTTTTTTTATTAACAAAATATAGCAATTTTTCCAAAAAAAAAATAGTAAAAAAAAAAATTTTGGGTGTTTTTTAGATTTTTTTAGGAATTACTGTTTGTGTTCACACTGGTTCTCGCGGTTCTCTCAATAAAGGGTGGTTCCTAACGGATATTTGTCCTATATATATATACAGGGGAAGGATCCACTAAAAAGTGTATTTTGCCTAAGTAGCCTAAGAAGGATTGTGATGATAACATGTGACACTCCTAATAGGTAGGAATGAAGGACATTTTGGTCCTTATAAATAGGAGTGAAAAATGACATGTGGCACACCTTTTGTTTTTTTAAAAATACAAAAAAATTATAGTATAAAAAATCTAGCACAAAAAATCTAGTACAAAAAATATAGCACAAAAAATGTAGTACAAAAAATATAGCACAAAAAAATCTAGTACAAAAAATATAGCACGAAAAAATTCAACAAAAAAATGTAGTACAAAAAAATCAAACACAAAAAATTGAGAAAAAAAAATTAAGACAAAAAAATTCAGCACAAAAATATAGTACAAAAATCTAGCAAAAAAATGTTAGAGTAAAATGCAATTTGAGTCCCTGTGGTATCTCCCAAACATCAACTTGAGCCCTTAAAAATAATTTTTTGCATTTTGAGCCCCTGTGGTATGTATTTCATAACACTCTGAGTCCTTCTGTCAAGGTTCCGTTTGTTTGACTGTTTGACCCAGGGGTAAGACCGTCTTTTTGCATATATTCTCAATAAAATCATTAAATTCATTATCAAGTCCCAAAACCCAGTTCATCATCTTCATCATCCCAAAACCCAGTTCATCATCTTCATCTTCATCATTCCAGAACTTCATCATCTTCATCTTCATCTTCCAAAAACCCCAAAACCCAGATCTTCATCTTCATCATCCCAGATCTTCATCTTCATCTTCCAACATATACCTAAAAAACTTAAAACCCAAATCTCCCCCTCCCCACAATCCAAAATCCATATCAAAACATCTTCCAAACACATTCACCCCTGTCATTAGCCCAAATTTCACAAAAACCCACTGATCTGATCTATCCTTATCCTCCTTCTTCTCACTTCTACATCCACACCAAACACATTCACCCCTGTCATTCAAGACCCCGTACCGTGAAGCCTAAATGGAGTATACATATTAAACCAACCAAACTGAAGCAATCCAGCTAGTTTGGCACTTACAGTTCAAAATGATGGATTGAACTTTAGGAAAAAGTCAGAAGATTTTTTTTTCTAGAATATAAACCTATGTATAATATGTGCTCTAGTAATAATAATTGGTTTTATCATTTCTAATAACCAAACATAAATCAACCAAATAAAAATCAAACGAAGAAAGAATTGCAAATATTTACCCAACCAGAAACTACAATTGCATATATCCTTCCATAACAAAGAAACCCTTGACATCGTTGTTCATTCTCTTCCAAAAATGGTCATTCAAGTCCCACATCCTCGCCTGTTCATTCTCTTGGCATCCCTGTGAAGAATTTTCTTGAAGAGGTTCAGTCGTTCAGGGGTGTTTCCATCCTTCTCTCTTGATTACAACTTGTCCATTACGCTACCATTGACGGTGGTGTTGCGGTGGTGGTTGGAGGTGATTAAGCTGTGGCGGTGGGTGGATTAATGTGGACAAGAAATGGAGGGAGGGAGATGTCTTTGGTGCTCTGTCTCTATATGTAAGTTTCTAGAGAGAGAAAATTTTGTTTTCTAGAGATTGAAGGTTTGGAAGGAGATTTAATTGCAGAGAGTATACAAATTGAAGGTGTGGTGGGTGGTGGTGTGGTGGGTTTGGAAGGAGATTTAATTGCAGAGAGTATACAAATGTTTGACTATTGTTAAATGTCCAGAAGAATTAATGCCATATACAAATGAAAAGAAAATTAACTTGAACAAAAATAATTATGAAATGTGAAATGACAAATAAATCAACCAAATAAAAATCAAACAATAATTCTTTTCATAATTAGGGGATAAGGGTATATTGGACATTTAACAATAGTCAAACAGTCAAACTGACGGAACTTAGACGGAAGGACTCATACTGTTATGAAATACATACCACAGGGGCTCAAAATGCAAAAAATTATTTTTAGGGGCTCAAGTTGATGTTTGGGACATACCACAGGGACGCAAATTGCATTTTACTCAAAATGTTATATAACATAGAAATACAACACATTTTAGTGAGTTTTTTTAGTCTTCATATTTTATATAGCAATATGGTACTCAAATTAAAGATAAAAAGCCGCTCGATTTTACGGTGAAATTTTTATGAAAAAATAATGTCGTATAAAAAGGTTATGAACGTTTAAAAAATGGGGGTGGAATAAGCATGTGCCTTGCATGTGGAGAGAGAAAGTCCATAAATAGGATTTTCCCAAGATACCCTTGCACTCCTCATTTCTTCTACACTTTCATCTTAACCATTGATTTGAAAAATGAATGATTAAGATTTCTTCTCATCCTACTTAGACAAAATAAACTTTTTATTTGATCTTTCCCCTATATATATATATAGGGTAATGCTCTACAAAAAACCCCATTTTTTTAAAAAACTTAGCAAACTCTACTTGTGGACTATATTCATCCACGTGGCCTGAGAACCTTCCTAATCCATTTTGCTTTCAAGGTTAGATTAGTAATTTAGCCAAGCCAAGTTTATCTTCCCAATTTGATCTGACATCTTCATTTAATGCCCATCATCTCATTTGAAAAAATAACTCACCCCATATTTCATTTTCAATATTTTAGTTTATTGTGTATCTTCATTAACAAGCTCCATTATCATCTTCTCCTACAAATTATGCTTTCTCCATTAATGTCCATGGAGACAATTCCACCAACATCCCAGTTAATGTCGCCGGTCCATAGTTTATATTTGCATCTCACACAACATCAGATTGATTATGTTCATCATCTCTCTGTAACAGAAATATGGGACAGTCTTTTACCAAGCTATTCAGTTTCATGTTCAAGAAGGAGGTTAAAATCATGATGTTTGGTCTCAATTCAGCTGGCAAAACCACAATTTTGTACAACCTTAAATTGGGCAAAATTGTCACCACTGTCCCTACTATCGGTACGTTACATTATCAACAATTCTTCTAGATAGCAAATTGTTTTAGTAGTAAAATTTTCTATCACTGATATATCTTGTTATATTATGGTTTTAAAGTAATTTTGTAGATAAGAATAGTGTGCATTCAAAAGATAATTAACATAGAAAACCGAAAAATATTTTTGATTTTTTATTGATCAAATCTATTTTCAAGTGAAGAATTAGCTCATACAAGAAAGAACCTGTCATTTATAATAAAAACTACAGTTTCATTTTTAATATTTTTGTCGAATCAAATGTTTATTTCTATGATTTTTTTTGCAGGATTCAATGTTGAAACGCTTGAATACAAGAACATCAGCTTCAGTGTGTGGGATTTTGGTGCTCAAACCATGGTATTTCACCTTTTTGTATGTGTGACATGAAAACACATTTTTTAACTTCCCTGGCATACGCACACCCACATGTTTACAAACCATTTCAAGACCGACCCAAACAATAAAGCAAGGGTAGCCGCTGAAAAGCTAAGGAAACAAAGGTAGCCGCTGAAAAGCTAAGGCAGACTGTCAAAGGAAGCTCCACCATTTTCTTAGTGCTATGTATTTTCGTTTACTAGTAATATGTAATGTGAGACTCTTATTGTTTTATCTAGTACATGATGTTAAAACGGTATGGACTTAACACATTCTGGAAGTCTTAACACATGTTATATCAGGTATACTATGTTGTTATTAAGTTACTATTAGAGTTTATGCATCCATTCTGGAAGTCTTAACACACGTTATAATAGAGGCTTAACACACGTTATACATGTCAGGTGCGTAACACATGTTACAGTATGTATATACAAAATGGGTGTGCATACAAATCATTGGAGTTTATGCATCCATTCTTAGTGCTATGTATTTTCGTTTACTAGTAATATGTAATGTGAGACTCTTATTGTTTTCTCTAGTATACGATGTTAAAACGGTCTAGACTTAACATATTTTCTGTTGGAGGCACCCGTATTTTCTACCTCTGCTGTTACAGTTACTATTGAAATAGGCGCTAGTCGGGCGGTGGAGTACCGACTAGCGATTAATCGGGATTAGTAGGATTGAGATATTTACATGTAATTTTTAATTATATATATGTATATACAAAATGGGTGTGCAAACAAATCATTGGAGTTTATGCATCCATTCTTAGGGCTATGTATTTTCGTTTACTAGTAATATGTAATGTGAGACTCTTATTTTGTTTTTGTCTAGTACATGATGTTAAAACGGTATGGACTTAACACATTCTGGAAGTCTTAACACACGTTATAAAAGAGGCTTAACACACGTTATATCAGGTATACTATGTTATTAAGTTACTATTGGAGTTTATGCATCCATTCTGGAAGTCTTAACACACGTTATAATAGAGGCTTAACACACGTTATACAATATTAACTTGTATGTTCCATATACGGTGTTACAATATTAACTTGTATGTTCCATATTAACTTGTACACATCTTAACTTGCAAACCACTTTCATATACATGAATACAAGTCGGGTTATAATGGATGCTCACATGTTATCATATGTATACAAGTGGGGTTACAACAAGATTACGATATTAACTAAGCTCACCATTAAACTCATCGCCCCCGTCGACTGTTTTCACCCTTGTCACATGTTAAGCAATTACATGTTCCGAATAGACAAATTGTAACACATGTTAGATCAGTATATACACATCATGGTGTTTTGTAAACCCTAGCTTATACATGAATATATGTCAGGTTACAAAAAGATTATAACAGAGGCTTAACACATGTTATACATTCCAAAATGTGCAAAACAAACACATGTTATAAACGAACGAAGAGTTCTTTCCCACGTTATATATCATCATAACAGGGGCTTAACACATGTTAAACATGAACACATGTCAGGTTACATCATGGTGTTCTGTTACAGCATGCACCACCAACACATGTTATAAATGAAGAAAGACTTATTTCCCAAAGGATGTGACTTTCATATACATGAATACAAGTCGGGTTACGGTGTTACAATATTAACTTGTATGTTCCAAGATTATACAAGTTAATAGTCTTTTGGAAACCACTAGCTTATACATGACACCATGTTGGGTTAAACCAAGATTATAACAGAGGCTTAACACATGTTATCCCAGGTATACGGTGTTAAATATTAACTTGTATGTTCCATATTAACTTGTACACGTGTTACAATCAGTATATGCACATCATGATGTTTTGCAAACCATTTTTGATATACATGAATACAAGTCGGGTTATAATGGATGCTTACATGTTATCATATGTATACAAATGGGGTTATAACAAGATTACGATATTAACTAAGCTCAGCATTAAACTCATCGCCCCCGTCGATTGTTTTCACCCTTGTCACATGTTAATCAATTACATGTTCTGAACAGACACATTGTAACACATGTTAGATCAGTATATACACATCATGGTGTTTTGTAAACCACTAGCTTATACATGAATACATGTCAGGTTACAAAAAGATTATAACAGAGTCTTAACACATGTTATACATTCCAAAATGTGCAAAACATGTTAGAAACGAACGAAAACTTGTTACAACATGAAAACTTCTTTATGGATCTGTTACAGCATGAACCACTAACACATGTTATAAACGAACGAAAACTTCTATCCGAAAAGAGTTGACTTATTCAATGTCCCCGCATTAACGTCGCCTACATCCATCCAGCTTGTCAATTGAATATCTTTATGGATCTGTTTCTGTAAATCAACACACGTTATATATCATTCTAACAGGTGCTTAACACATGTTATGGGTCTGTTTCTGTAAATCAAACAACCTAACAAAAAAAAAACACTTACTGTTCAGATTAAAAGCCCAAACCAGCAACCAAACCAACAAAAAAACAGCTACTGTTAAGATCAAAAGCCCCTAACAAGCAACCAAACCAACAAAAAAACCCGTTCAAAATCTTATCCTAAAGTTTTTTATTTATTTAAAATACATTAACATTAACCATGGATACCCCATTAACCATTACTAAAACACTTTCAGCACACAAAAACATATTAACAACCATTTCAACAAAAAATCAAGTGTGAAATGATATTTCAAGAACACTTACCGGATCTATACTCGTCCGATGAACACGAAGAAGATCTTCAAACCTTCTTCTCACACACACACTCGTGCGTGTGTCTTTGTGATAAAGATTGTTGTTTCTCTATCTAAAACATCAACTTTCTCTCTCTAAAAACATTCATCTTGTCATCGCTCTTCTCACACACACACTCGTGCGTGTGTCTTTGTGATTTTTTCAGACCACATGATGCTGAAATTTTATTCAAATGAAGATCACCATTGAAGATCACCATTGAAGACCATGAAGCTTTCTTCTTTTCACATGATGAAGAAAGAGGAGAGAGATAATAGTTTATTAAAAGATTTGACTAGAAGAAAGAGGAGAGAGATTATGACACAAGTGGGTTTTGTCATTTTCAATGCCAAAAAGTGGGTTTTGTTCTACCCAAAATGCCCTTCCAGACATTCAAATGTGTATTATACTATTTCTTTTAATTATAATTCTTTCCAAAATGATAAGAGCCATTGATCAAGTTGGATGGTTGTTAATCAATGGATGACAATGGGTTTGCATAGTTTTCTAAAAAAGATGAGGTTTCCTATTAAGCCCAACCCTATATATATATATATATATATATATATATAAGTGCCCGCTAAAATGAGAACCACCTCGAGTTGTAAGAACCGTGAGAACTACTTGATCCGGGGCGAGGTGGACCAATTTTTTTTTCATAAACGTAGATGCGTGTATTATAAACACATTTGCAAAAAAAAAAAATGTCGTGGGTGTAGTTTTGAGCACCACATTACGGTACCCGTAAACACAAACTTGTGGTGCTCAAAACTACACACACGACATTTTTTTTTGAATTTTTTTTTTACAAATATGTTTATAATACACGCATCTACGTTTATGAAAAAAAAATTTGGTCCACCTCGCCCCATACGGTGTAGTTCTCACGGTTCTTACAACTCGAGGTGGTTCTCATTTTAGCGGTCCTTTCTTTATATATATGTATGCATACATCCTTTCTTTATATGTGTTTGATTGGTGCATGCGGAATTAACTAACCTTTCTTTTGCAGGTTTATTGCTTTGGAAACAATAAAATAGGAGCAGGTGGCCAGATGAATGATGCCTCCTCTCACAAAGATGTTCTGAAACGTGTTCCCACGGCGAAAACTCCATTCGAGATAAGTGATCTCAAGAAAGCAATACCACAACATTGTTTTAAGCGATCTCTAGCAACCTCCTCCTACTACCTTTTCCGCGACGTTGCTATATGATATACTTTCTACTATTTGGCATCAAATTATATTCCTCTTCTACCTAAGCCCCTCAATTACTTAGCATGGCCAATTTATTGGTTTTGTCAAGGTAGTAGCTTTATGGGTATTTGGAGCATTGGTCATGATTTGGGCCATCATGCCTTTAGCGAATACTAATGGCTTGATGATACACTTGGGTTTATCCTCCACTCCTCTTTCCTCACTCCATACTTCTCTTTCAAATATAGTCACCGTAGCCACAAAGCGCACACCAATTCAATGGAGTATGATGAGGTTTGGATCCCCAAAAGGAAGGCGGACACCTTGTATTCGGAAGTTCTAAACAACCCACTTGGAAACTTGTTCATGACTGTCGTTAGGTTGCTTCTAAGCTCTCCCATGTACTTTACCTTCAATATACATGGCCGCGAATACAATGGGTTTGCAAGTCACTTCTACCCAAACAGTCCTATCTTCAACAATAGCGAGCGCCAACAAATTTGGCTCTCGGATGCTGTAATGGTTGTAGCTTTCTATGCTCTTTACAAGATTGCGGCCACCACAAGTGCTACATGGTTGTTTTGTATCTATGAGGCTCCTTTGTTGGTTATGAATGCGCATTTCATCTTCTTCACCTTTTTGCATCATAGCCATCCTTCACTAGCTCACTACGACTCAAGAGAATGGGATTGGATAAGAGGTGCTTTATCAATTGTCGATAGAGACTATGGAATCTTTAACACTATCTTTCATGATGTAACTTGTGCTCATGTAGTGCACCATTTGATCTCAACGATTCTGTTGGATATCAAAGGCTTGTGCAGCGGAAGTTGTTTGTTTGTGTGAATCCATGTTACTCACGTTGCAGAAGTACAGGAAAACAAGAATGATGATTGAATGATTGAGTGAACAAATCGAATGGAAATGTCTTGATGTCGGTTATCTTTCCCGCCAAGACATATAAATATGTATTCATATAAGGCAGTTATGAACGGTTGAATTTGGAGGGAAAACCACCCTTTGAACTGGTGCCTTCCAACCATCATAACCATTCGAGTATATAGATTATTACATACATAAATATAAGTCACATAATCTTAGTTACATACATAACTATTCGAATATATGTAAATAATTATGTTTATATGTTCTAATAGACTCCCCTAAACATAATTATGTTTATAAGAGTGCATTAACACACTTCTGTTGGCAGCCTTCTGATTCCTTGCCAGTCGTTACCAGCGTAAAATGCATAGTGCTCGGCTTTCTTTCCTGCAGAATCTTCACTGGTTGCATTCCCCACCGTCTGATCTGCACCATGCTCCGCTACTACATCTCCATCACTTCTGCTCCTTCTTGGTTCTACCACACTTTTGACTACCTCCTTCTCTTGCACAATCTGTTGTGTTGTTTTGTATCTATAATAGTAGACAAGCACATCTAAATACATAGCATATAATCCTGAAAATACAAAAGGAATACAAAAGCACACTTTTTCCAACATTAGTACTAAAAAAGGGTTAGTTTTATGCCACAATTGATGTAATTTATATGTTGCATTTTGCACACATCAAATACCCCCACACTTGAATCTTTGCTTGTCCTCAAGCAAAACTCTTTATAATATGGCTTTACACTCCCAAATGGAATGGGTAGAAAAGAAGGTTTTTTTGGGCTTGTCATAGAGTGTCGGGATTTCCAAGATTCTTTACTAAGTTTTATTTTTATTTATTTACAATCCTATTCGTCATGATTTATTTAAAACTTTTCATAAGATAAATTACTTATTAGGGCATAACATGCCTTTTTTTTTAAATTCTATTTATATACAAGTTCACATACCTCACGGGGGATCACTCAACACTCGGCCAAAGATGTATTTTAGTGAATCACTCGAGAGCGGCATGGAACTTACTCCTACCATAGGCTTGCCAAGCAATCAATCCTCCTCCTTTTTAACTATGTACCTTTGTAAATATCAAGAGGACTTTTGGGGTGAAGGGTTAGGCTTGGGTTAAAGGTAGGTGGTTAGGTTAGTGGTTAGTAAAAGGGCGAAAAGCGCAACAAGCATCGGTTTTCGTAAGACTCTCTATTTTTCAACTTTTTATTTTGATGAAGCCATAATTCAAACAAAGTTATTTTTGATGAACTTGCTTGTTTATTTCTTGTGCTTCATCATCAACATTTTTTTTTCTTTTCAAAGTCGTACGAAAAACCGAGATTGTTACTAAAACAAAGGGTTAAAAATAAAAAGGTTTTGGTGGGTGAAAGGGTGTTTGGTTTGGGTTAAGAAATGAAAAGGTTTAGGCTCAAAGGGGTTAACTAGGGGGATTTTGGGTAGGTAGTAAAAAAAAGAAAAAATAATGGTGTAGAAATAAAAAGGGTTAGTCCTAATGCCTCCATCATTTACTTACTCGGGTTTAAGTTGGTAAGGACCGGGAATGTATCGTCGTGGCAAGTTATAGAGTTGTAAGAACCAAGCGGCTATTCACACAAGAAACGAAAAATGAGCATTTAATTTAAAGATATGTATTTGTATGCTCAATAAAGGCTCAAAACTCACTTTTGTGGGAATGGGTTTTTATGTGATCAAGTATATATAATTAAATTTTAACTAAGCTTGTCATGCCTTTTCATAATTTTCTTATGTTGGTTCTTTTTATCACGACGCTATCGGTTGTAAATTTTTAAAAATATAACATTTTTAGAATTTTGAAATTCCCAAATTAAACCTAGACAATTAAAAAAAATAAAAATAAAAATGAAATTTTTTAAAAAAATTTGGGGTGATTAGCGTTTCCAATAGAGTTTTGTGTAAGGCTTGTTATTAGGACTTGCAAGATTCAAGGTTTTAGCATCCCCCCCCCCCCCACACTTAAATTACACATTGTCCTCAATGTGTCCCAAAAATAAGTTTTTAGGTTGATTGAATGTGTAAATGGTGTGAAAAAGCAAAAAGTTGTGTTACTGGACGCCTGGACACGGCCCCGTGTTGTCCGGGCACGGCCCCGTGTTCAGGTGCCAGTAACAAAAGTTAAACAAAAGAAACAGAAGCCTGGACACGGGGGCGTGTTGGGTGAACAAGGCCCGTGTCCAGTTTACCTGAACTGGGCATTTCTGCAGATTGTGCAGCACGGGGCCGTGTTGGGCGGACACGGCCCCTGCTGAGCTTACTGTTAATGAAGAAAATTGTCAGATGGCCCCGTTTTTCTGCATGGGTTGCTGGTTCAAGTTTCCCTTGTTATCCTTTGCCATCTCGAGTGTGTTTTATTCGATTCAACACCATCCAAACACCAAATTAACTAAAACCATCATTCATTAAGTCATAGAGAGAATTACATAGTAGTCCTAGAAAAAATGAAAAACAAAGCAGAAAATAAAAGTTAAAAGTCCTAAATTAGATAGGTCAAGTGATATGTAAAATCATCCTAAGGAGCTCTACATTTACAATAAGAACCAAAATTCCGGGAATAGTTTTCCGGTTTCTAAAAGTCTTTCAGAACTCCAAGCCGAGCGGTGTCCCTTAGATGTTGCTAAAGCCATTCTTCTATCTCCCTCGGGAGAAGGGAGGAGACTTCATGTTCCTCAACATCTTGTGGAGGGGGAGTGACACCAATCGAAACCCCTTGTAGTATGTCTCGAGGGGGCTCTGGATGTAAGGCGTACCATTCGGCCGGAATGATGACTTCCGGTACCACATTCCATGCCCTTTGGGTGATAATCGGCACCAAAGGAGGAGAGGCGAGAATGTTCAACCTTTGGTGCAAAAGGTTGACTTCCCTGAGACATCCTTCTAGTCCCACCGTTAGATGATTAATACGGTCAACCAATGCTTCTTCCACCCCCGTTATCTCATCAATGGCCTCTCTTAGAGCGTAAACATAGTTTACAAGAGAGTCCTCAACCGTTGATGATTTTCTCCCCTGCCGGTTGTTTCTGGAATGCGATGAAGAGTTTCCGCTTGTTCTGCTTGCCATTTTGAGAAAACATACCGAAAAGAGTTCAATTTTATGGGACCAGTTCCTCGGACACGGCCCCGTGTTCAACGAACACGACCCAGTGTTCAGATATCTGCAGGATTTAGGAACAAGGAATCTTGCGGTTTTAAATTGTTTTCGTGATTTTTAAAGCATTTTTGAACAGAAACAACTTAAAACATTGTTGTAGAACTTATTATTAACAAGATTCCATGTACAAAAATCTAACAAACATCTCAACAAAGCTCGAAATTATGGAAGTTTCAAGCTTTAATGGAAGTACAAGGAAAGAAAAATTGAAGAAGATGATAGTGGATAAAAGAGGAAAGGACAAGAAGGTAATTGAGAAACTTCTTTTAGAAAATACCTAGGATGGTATGTGAGAATATTCCCCAATCTCTGTCCCTGGAATGGTTCAAATGTGCAGGATTCTTGGCTGCATTTATAGAAAACGACAGTACGTTGCACACGGCCCCGTGTCGGCTGGATACGGCCCCGTGTGCAGACAGAATCCTGACACAATTTTGTCCGTATTCTGATGAAATCAGAAGGGAATCTTTTGGTGGACACGGGGGCGTGCTGACCTTGACACGGCCCCGTGTCTAGAAGCTGTCTTATGGAATTCGTCTATTTTTAAGGAACTTTTCCGGATCGGGCGGTTCCTTACTGGATGGAACAACCCCAAAGTGCCTTAGATACCTTAATTGCTCTAGATTAAGACGAGAACACAAGAGGTTGTCGGTGAGGGTGATTCCTATGTTATATGTAGGTGGACAAGTCCAACCCTTTTCCGGGCTCTCGTTAAAGAAGGTGTATGCTGAATCGCTCAGGTCTATGTATGCATCGAACGAAGTCGATGGAGAGTCCTTCACGGCACAATCGACACAGGGACGACTATCGCTCAAGTCCTCACTAGAGTTAGAAGTATCGTTGGGAGCAACGAAGTTGTTTGAATGCGATTCCAACACTTCTTCTTGGTTATCATCTTGAGATAAATTATTGAAATCTATCCTAAGTTCTTTTAACCAATTAAGAATTAGATCTTCTAATTGAAATAGTTCATCAAGGAGCATTTCTCCTAGAAAATCTGGTTGGGAGCATTCGAGGGAGATATAGGGATTATTTTTACTTTCGTCCCTCTTAAGGATACAAGGAAACGATGGGTCTATATAGTGGGGCTTATAATTTGGAAAGTAACATTCTAATTCCTAATGGGTACCAACACATATTTGACACCACGTACCATAAGAGTGCCGAAAGTAAAAAATATCAGTATCACTCATGTTTATGTCAGAGATTACCAACCGTCGGGATCTTAAGGTTCTGTTTTCAGTAACTGAATCTTGGGCACGGGGGCGTGTTGAGTGGGCACGGCCCCGTGTTCAGCTTACTGTCTGACTTAAAACAAGATTGTCAGTTCCAATGATTGGGCACGGGGCGTGTTCAGCGGGCACGACCCGTGCTGAGTTCTGCAGAAGCTGAAAAACTAAGAAAAATCTAAAAAAAAATAGAAAAATAAGAAAAAACGATTAGGCCGTTGATTCCTAACTTTCTTAAAATCCTTTTGTCCCCGGCAACGGCGCCAAAAACTTGATGCGTGTGAAGTGTGTATATAAGTTTAAGTATATTTTAAGCCCTTTTACACTTTCTTTAGCCAAGTTTTAAATTTATAAAACACGATATTTACTAACACTAGACACACATATGGGCAAGTGCACCCATCGTGAGCGTAGTATAGTGTTGGTAAGATACCGAGGTCGTCCAAGGACACAAGAGCTTTTAGTACCGGTTTATCCTCAACGTCTAATCAAATCAAAAAGTTTAGAAAAAGGTTTTAAACTAAGAAAATAAAAACTAATTAAAATGCTGAAAAATAAAAATAAAAAGAGATAGACAAGATGAATCACTTGGCTCCGACTCGTGTTTAGTGTAACCTTTGATTATTTCCGCACTTTTGCACTATTTAAGAGATTATCTTAGTTATTGTAGTAGGCCCCTCTTTTGGAGGTGACGTTACCCTCAACCCAGTAGTTTGAGTCAGCAGAGATACAATCCTAAAGGGTTGGATTATTGAAAGATAATTAATTAAGTTATTAATGCATAATGTGGTAGGCCCCTCTTTTGAAGGCGACGTTACCCTCGACTAAGTAGTCTGAGTCAGCAGGGATACAGTCCTAAGTAGCCGGGTTAAAGTTTTAATAGTAGTTTAACTTATGAGGGGATCAAAGAGTTTGGACCCCCGCCATCCAATACCGTTAAGTATTGAAGGAGGTCCTACTAAATTTGACCCAGGTCCTTTGCAGGATCTATACACTGAACAATGGCAAGACTCTTACCAAACCGTTCCCTTAAACCCCGACCAGGTAGCCAACATACCTCCATATAGACCGTGGAGATATGAATTGTGAAAATCTTTTATTTTATATAGACAGTAAAATAATGCCAAGACACCACGGACAAACGATAAGGAAGAATCACCTTCAACATAAGAAACTAGTAATTAAAGTCATTAATACATAACCAATTAAAAAGTGCGAAAAGATTAAAAATAAAAAGTATTACACTAGACACTTTGTCTTCACCTAGTGATGTAAGAGACTTAGGCAAACATGACCTTGATTGTCAAGAACTCTTACGATCAATCTTGGATCCCGAGACGACTCACACACTCTATGATGGACAATGTATGATGATGTTATGGTGGTGGTGGGTGGTGGGTGAAGTGTGAGAGAGGTGGTGTGCCAATGGATGGTTTGAGCTTGAACCAAGCACTCCTATTTATAGGCTGAACAGAAGCTCGGGCACGGCCCCGTGTCCGCTGGGCACGACCCCGTGTTCGCTGGGCACGGCCCCGTGTCCATCCTCTTCTCTGTCTTCATTAATTGCTTTTGTCTGCATTAGTTGACCATGGCCCCGTGTCCGCTGGGCACGACCCCGTGTGCAGAAGCATATCTGTACTATCAAGATTTGCCTAGATTCTGCGAATCTTATAGTTGACCACGGACCCGTGTCCGCTGAGCACGGCCCCGTGGTGGGCGATGGAAGCTTCTACAACTTTTTCTTTTATGCTGACACTTGGGCACGCCCCCATGTTCACTGAACACGGGGCGTGTTCAGCCTTCTGCTCTCTTGTTTTGCTTGGGAAGATGCTTTCGGGGAGGTCGGGCATGCCACGTTTGTTCCTTTTCTTGTATTTATGTTAGATTTAGCTGCCTTTTTGCTTCTTTTGTTAATTTGAGCTAATTTAATCCTGAAAATACAAAAGGAAGACAAAAACACACTTTTTCCAACATTAGTACTAAAAAAGGGTTAGTTTTATGCCACAATTGATGTAATTTATATGTTGCATTTTGCACACATCACCATGTACAACTCCAACAGACTTACCTTCCGGTTGTCTGAAGCATATGTAGGAA
Source organism: Helianthus tuberosus (assembly GCA_030545235.1). NCBI lineage: Eukaryota > Viridiplantae > Streptophyta > Magnoliopsida > Asterales > Asteraceae > Helianthus > Helianthus tuberosus. The sequence continues at coordinate 49,183 of JARYGA010001000.1, read as the reverse complement.
GTGGTCTCGTGGTAATCTCTAATTTCTCCTTGAGAAACCAATCAACCATGTCTTCGAACTTTTTTTCTAAACTATTCTTGTATTTCTTAACATACTCTTCATCATCTAACATATCAAGGAGTGCTTTGCAGTCTTGGAACTCCTTAAATGTCATGGCTTGAAGTATTAGAACATTCCAATCCGGTTCGTTTGATGATAAATTCAGATTTTCGAAGTATCGATTCAGATAATCTGATTTAAGTGCTTCATATTCAGATTCAAACTTGACCAGAGATTCTTTTTCTCTTAAACATATTTCATCTTCTCTTGTAAGACCGGAAACATTGCTCCTTCGATTAATAACCGGAGTGCTAAACATAGGGTAGATCTTACACTTATATCCGTTAAACTTTACTATGTACCCTTGAGTAATTAATTAATCGAGACTGAGTATATTTCTATCTTAGTCTGGAGTGTAAAACACACTCTGCATTCGGATTTTTTCAGATCCTGATATTAATTCCACAACCCCTATTCCCTTTACAAAGTAAAAGTTGTTTTCTCCGGTTTTTGTTTCAAACCCGAACATATTTTTAATCCTTTTGAACATATCTAAATTTCCTGAGAAATGGTTTTTGAAAGTTTTACTCACGTACCAAATTTCAGACCAGAGTCCTCCATTAGTGCCGGTTACGATGTATTCCATTCCCCGAACGTTTTGTTGATCATTTTCTTCCACTTGTTGTTGTTGGATTCCTGTGTTGATCGCCAGACGAATCAGTTGCGTTGCCTCATCATTTTCTTTCGTTTTACATGATGAAATTTGATGTCCTGTCTTGTTGCAGTAATAACATCGCCTCTCCAACCACCTTTGCTCTTTTTTCTCGTCGGAACAGTGTTTACATGGTAACATGGATGAAGTTGGCCTGAGATCATCATCACTTTCGGAAGTGGCTCTGATACCACATTGTTGGATATCAAAGGCTTGTGCAGCGGAAGTTGTATGTTTGTGTGAATCCATGTTACTCACGTTGCAAAAGTACAGGAAAACAAGAATGATGATTGAATGATTGAGTGGACAAATCGAATGGAAATTTATTGATATCGGTTATCTTTCCCGGCAAGACATATAAATATGTATTCATATAAGGCAGTTATAAACGGTTGAATTTGGAGGGAAAACCACCCTTTGAACTGGTGCCTTCCAACCATCATAACCATTCGAATATATAGATTATTACATACATAAATATAAGTCACATAATCTTAGTTACATACATAACTATTCGAATATATGTAAATAATTATGTTTATATGTTCTAATAGATTCCACATTATCACACCGTTGAGGCCACCAAGACTATCAAGCTCATCTTAGGTGACTACTAAAAATACGATGATACTCCGATCTTAAAGGCTTTCTGGAGAGAAACAAATGAATGTATTTTTGTAGAGCCAGATGAGGGTGCAGATAACAGTGGTATTTACTGGTTCAGTAGGTAAATATATAAATGAAAATATATAATTGTACTGAAGGTCATGTGTTCTATATGTATTTGCACACATGATGTGTTTTTCTTGTTTTGGTTGCAATCCTTTTCTACTAAAGACAAATAATATAAAGTAATGCCAACTTAGTAATGTTATCGTGTTCTGAATTTACATCGATATAGATGGTAAACCGGTAAAAAGCTACGCCGCTACCCCTTTTTTAATAGCAAAACTAATTCTTTTAAAAACTACGTCTATAGATCTCCGGGTCATAACATTACTATACATAACCCTTTGAACTCGAATAAGTAGGTCCACAACCTCCGGCGCGAGAAAACCGAAAGAATCAAAAGAAAATGGGATAAACACGTGCAGTTGTCAAGACACGTTTTCTCGTGTTTGGTCAATTTTCCCGAAGCAACCTTTAAATCAGTCTGACACACCATAAAAGCACTACCCTTTAAACTCACAAACACTAATTTTAATTTTCATTGTAAAGCATATTGGTTCCAGGCCCCTTCTACACTCAAATCAGCGAATGTGTTTACAATGGCTACTGTGCGAAAATAAGAAAAATATGAAGAAAGAAAAAGCTGTTGAATTTTTCGTGATACAATACAACTTTATATAGCCTGACAAAACAAGTACGTGGTAACCATAAAACAAACGATAAAAGGATAAAATAGCAAATCTTCCAAATAATCAGTACATCCTATGACCCAATCTTTGTTGGTTCAGGCCCCACAACACACACAATACACACACTTAAGTGATCGAATCTGTATGTGAATGTGAAAAGTTGATTTGAAGAAAGATGAGATAACAGCTTGCTATATTCGATAAACGAAAGAAGGGTACTCTATTCAACAAACAAATGAGGCTATAAATAGCCTACACTTACAAGAACTAATGTGGGAATAAAAAACGAAGATAAAAGATATGCTCTCCTAAATAGTTGTTAAACATGTGACTGACTCCTTCTACCAACGTTCACTTCCTAAACAGTCACCTCCAACATATTCGGTCAAACCTAACTACCATTATTAAAAATATTAGATAAACCATAAAACATAACATATTAAACTATTATTTGTTATTTGCATGGTTTCAGTATGCAACATCTGATTCACATGGCCCTTTTATTCCCATGCATTCATTTCCTTTCCTGATCAGCGACATGTTGAACATGGACTGAAACCCGCGACCTACATGACCCGAGTAACCCGTAAACTGAACCCGATTAACCCAACAATCACCCCCTTAATCGGTGTTTGGTTACGCCTTCACCGCAGCACCGAATCACCTCGGTTTCAAACCATCACGACTTTTACCGGACACCCAACCTTCACTCGGTCACGTCCAACGTCTTCTCGGTTCAACCCAAATCAACTCCACTACACTTGTAACATATCACATGGCAACCCGTTGGACCCACGTTCATTAACATCTTGACTTATCACGGATCGACGACCTCTCCCCGGTCACATCCAAAGCCACCCGATTGAACTCCAACGCCATAATGTTTACAATGGTGTAGTTTCTGCACTCTCTTCTTGTCTCAACAACCCGCACCTTTTTCCGATCACACCCGTTCCAAGAGGCCTCTCCACCGACAAAGAAAACAAAGCCACCTGCTTCTAACGTTTTCTCACCTTGCCAAACGAAGCGAATCCAAAGCCACCTACTTTGATGGATCCATTCTGCCCACTTTTAACGCACTACTCCGGTCTCCTCTTATCACGAAACAAGCCGATCAAGGTACCCGTTCTCACCATCTACTATTATCACCGGTTGTATACCAGTTGCGCAAACCCGCAACTAACAACCGAACAACCCCGTTCTTCCTCCTTTCATCAACACTAACAGCCACGGAACACAAGTGCTTATCACCGGTCACCCTATCATCTCAACCGATACATCTACCACAACAACGGCCTACCGAAAACACCATAACGCCTCCGTCTTCTGTTGTAAATCCACCCCGAAATAACACCTTCTTCTACGACTGCCCTCCGCCGACCGAACGACACACCCGTCGGCGGCGGAGGCTTCCTCCGATCTTCAAACCGCTTCTCGTGCCCTAGGCTCTGATACCAAATGTTAGTTCAGGCCCCACAACACACACAATACATACACTTAAGTGATCGAATCTGTATGTGAATGTGAAAAGTTGATTTGAAGAAAGATGAGATAACTGCTTGTTATATTCGATAAACGAAAGAAGGGTACTCTATTCAACAAACAAATGAGGCTATAAATAGCCTAGACTTACAAGAACTAATGTGGGAATAAAAAACGAATATAAAAGATATGCTCTCCTAAATAGTTGGTAAACATGTGACTGACTCCTTCTACCAACGTTCACTTCCTAAACAGTCACCTCCAACATATTCGGTCAAACCTAACTACCATTATTAAAAATATTAGATAAACCATAAAACATAACATATTAAACTATTATTTGTTATTTGCATGGTTTCAGTATGCAACATCTGATTCACATGGCCCTTTTATTCCCATGCATTCATTTCCTTTCCTGATCAGCGACATGTTGAACGTGGACTGAAACCCGCGACCTGCATGACCCGAGTAACCCGTGAACTGAACCCGATTAACCCCAAAATCTTATACCCCACGTGCAAACACCTCCAACGTACACTTACATGAAAGATATTGTCAAATAACATTGCTAGTCTACCTAATAATTTATTAAACAACCAATATAATATGTTAATATAAACCATGAAAGATATCGTCAAACTACATAGCAAATCTACCTAATAATTTATTAAACTAACTAATCTATCTATACTTTCTATAAAAGTAGAAATCTGAGTGACATAAGAAAAGCTGAGGTGGCAGCCATAGAGGCTGTCCAACAAGGCTTTTATTATGTCATTATCGCATCATAATCCTTAATATATAAAATCACTTTAGTTTTCAAAGGTCTGGCCCACATATACAAAATCACTTTAAAATCAATTTAAACATCTGCCCACATACAAAAGGTCTGCTGCTGTTGAACAGAAACGCCTTAAATCTCTGCCCGTATTCAAAATTTAAAATCCTGGCTCCAAATTCAAAATTCAAACTACATATGAATCTATCTACCTATAAATAACATATACGAATTTGGCTCCACATTCAAATTTCAATTTAACTCTGTCACTCATATTTGCGATCATATCTCTCTCACTCAAATGCATAGCTCTCATGATTGATCCTGTTAATCTTCGATTGCAGCTCTTTGTTCTAACATTTGTTGACTCTGTTTACACATTATCATTGTTCCAACATCGTTGTTTTACTTGAATCTCTATTTCACACACCAACGTTTCACCTCAGCTTTTCTTATATATTGTTTGAAGGATGCAGAATTTGCATATTCAGTCTGTTCATCTGCGGTTACAGCTTTTTGAACTTCACGTAATTTTTCCAACATCATTGTTGCAACATCGTTGAGGGTATGTTTTTTTCTCTGATTTTGAATCTTAAATTTTGAACTGATCTATTCTAATTCTCGCTTTATATTTCAACCTAATCAGAGTTGTTTAAAATTCAAACAATGAGTTACCGGTTATTTTAGGTTTATGGATTCATTTAAACTGTTGATATATGTTGATAATATTTATTTTAAGGTGTTGATATATTTCAGCTTTGTTTTTTCCGAGCGAGCAGTGGGGAGTTCTTCTGCACTGTTTTTGAAGTCTGAAGTGCAGAAAGTGGAGTACTTCATGAAGCGTCGATGCTGTTCCAGGTTTTCTTGTATTTAGTATCACTGATGATGTCCATTTTATATATTAGTTCTTCAATCAGCCTAATCATCAGCTTGTTAGCTATTTCACTATATAGTATGATTATCAGTTCAGAAGCTTTTCATCATGTTTTACTACCATTATATCCTTCTTTTACATCAGACTTGAAGAAATATTCAAGTTAAAAATGTCATCATACCCTTCTGTAGGTTCTTATGATTCAAAGTATCGCTTTATCAAGCAACTTGAGGATGAAGTATATGAGGAGAGGGCTACTGTTCAACAGCTGAAGAGGTGTTTTGATGGTGTAACACCCCAAAACCCGAATGTTTATATTCGGAAAATGTTCTAATATGGTACATCAAGAAATAAAACTAGGCTATTTAACCTAGTTAAGAATATACTAGAAACAATTAAAGGATGAAAGTTGTGCCAAGTATAATTTAGTGGCAAACTTGAGGGGCTAAAGTGGGGTAAAAGGAAAGTTGAATTTATTTATGAAATACACACACAAACACACACACGTACGTGTGTTCTGGAAGGAGACAGGAGCTCCATGAGAGCTCAAGAACCCTAATCAAGAAATCATCAAATTGAAAGGTTAAATGAAGCTTAAATTCATAACCGAGCATGGATTAATGATCACCTTCACAAGGGGATCGCAAGGTATGTCTTAAAAGTTAGATTGGTGATTATGCATGAAGTGGGTTATGTTGTAAATCGCGAATTTGTATGAAATTGAGTATGAGTATGTGTTAGAATCATCATTTGGAACATGGATTATGCATGGTTTGGGTTATATTGATGTTTATAGGTGAAACCCGTTGGTTATGGTGATGATGACGACTTGAATGATCACCCATGTCCAATTCTTGCTTAATATTGATGTATTTTGATATGTATGATAGATTCTTGTTAGAGAAATTGAAAGAAATGTGATACTAGTATATTTGATGTTTATGTATGAATGATTCATGTTGATTAGAAGGGGGAATTTGATGAATTATGTATGAGGTTAGAAGAATATGCATGAATTAGTTGTACACTATGCTTAGGAGGTAGTATACACACCAAATGTATGATGAAATTATGAGGTAATTAAGATTAGATCATTTGTAAGTGATTAGCAAAGTAGTGATGAAGTGGGTTTTGTATAACATGATGAAAATGATGAGTTGCTTATACTAATAATGTTTGAAATCATATATGTGTGTGAATGTTTGAAGAAATCGGAGAAGATTTGATAGATTAGCATGTTTTGAGGTCGAATGATGATTTCAATATAAGATCCGTGTGATGAAAGGGTCGTGATGAATGATGAATAAGCTAACTATCTTGAGAATGATATATGATAGTTTGATGCTTGATAAGCGGCGTGGAAGCTTGGGAAAGAAGCGGGTCAAATGGAACTTATGCGCACGTGAAGCGTACTCGGATGTAATGTAAGTAAAGCTTACCCTTTTTTATAGAATATCTACTCGTTGAATAAGTTACGAACATGGTAAGTGAATATGTGAAGTATGATGTTCCGACAAGTTTTGATACGGGTCGGAACATGTAGTCATGATAAGAGACTAAGTTTTATGGTTAAAAAGGGTAATATGGTAATTTTGGTTTACGTGTTAACGAAGGGATAAGTTACATGGAGGGAATAATGACTAATCAAAATCCCACAAGGATAAAATGGACAATTAGATTTAATGGGTCAAATGGTGAAGATATCACCATTTGGTAATATCGATTATGAATTGTTTGTCAAGCATTACGAATTTACAGAATGAATACCGAAAGGATTGGATTGCTATCATCTAGCAATTTGGTGGGTGAAGTATTAAAACGGGTCATAGTTTTGATCTGAGCAAGGTATGTGCGATTAGAGTTGTAGTTAAGTAGTAGGATTGGTTAAATATGCAATGAAGTCCTTTGTTATAAAGGATGGAACAAAGTTGACAAAAACGCCCTTGATAGGTACATCGGGCAAACGACCTTAAAAGTCGTTTGGAAACAAGCTATTCGATTAGTGTAATGTTTTGGTCAAGCATGAAAGTGAAGAGTATGTTTTTTTGTAAGTCATAGACCATTTAATGGGCAAATACCCATAACGGGTCAAAATAAGCTTTTGAGAGAAAATGGGTTAAGAGGATGCAAGACATCTAAGAATTTAATCTTTTATGATAGACAACGTTGAAATTATAAGGTTCATGAGAAATTGAGGTCAAATAAACAGATTATTTTAATAAATGCATGAACGGGTCAAAACTTTATAAAAAGGTAATAAGTCGAAAGCTTAAAAGTCTAAAATTTTGTTAATCCGGATGTCGGATGTTAACTCCATGTGATGGAGAATTAAAATACGATCACATAGGAAAAAGAATCCTGTAAAACGGATAAAAAACGAGAGAGTTATGCTCGTTTCCGTAAAATTGAGTTATGCTGGGAATATGCAGCAACAGCTGCAAACATTCTGTTCATATTGGGGGGTCGCGCAACGCGACGGCGAAGGCAAGGGGCCGTCGCACGACGCGACATGCTCCAGAATTATGAAAAAATTATATTTTATTTGTATATGCAATGCGAACCCGTTTAGACCGTTTTTAAACGCTTATATACTAAGTATGATTAATTCATTTCATGTTTTAGGAAAGGTAGGTATATATGTATGTATGTATTTATGCAAATAGGAACATATGGGCGTATGCACGTATGTAGACATGTATGAACGTATGTACGTATGTAGGTACGTATGTATGTATGTATTTATGCAAGTAGGTATATATGAGCGTATGCAAGTATGTAGTCATGTATGAAGGTATGTACGTATGTAAATATGTGAGTGTGCACGTATGCAGTCAGGTATGCATGGATTTTTGCAAGTTTCCAATAAAGTGTAACGCATGTACATTAAGGAAGTCTCACCAGGGATCATATACTCAGATGGAATGCTTAAATGTAAAGAGATTAAAGGAATGAAACGTAAAACGAGGATGAATCTTGTTCATGTTTATAATGTGTGTTAATGTTGCGAATATATGTGGTGAGTGCAGGTAGTACGAATCACGGAGGATCATCACGAGGAGTAGAGATCGAAGATCGGGTCATAGGATAGATTGTACGGGAATGTTGGTGTATGTGATATAATAAACATAAGTTATGTTTTTATTTAGTAAATGAGTCGATTGATGAATTTATGTGAAAGAATTATTTTGGAAATGAACTTTTAGCAAGTCAAAACGTTTATAACGAAAGAAATTTTATGGTACGAATTTCCGTTGCGTCTTTTGGTCAAATACGAATTAGGGTTTTTCAAGTTGGTATCAGAGCCCTAGTTTGATTGAATCAAGTACGAGAAGATAAATACTTGAACTCAAACCTGTGTGCTCTTGTGATATGGAACCCGTACAATCTGAGACTCGATCAAGATCTAAGGATAGGAGTAAAGGTAAGTATGAGTTTAAGTATGTATTTGAAGAAAACTAACAGTATTTATGTGTAAGGTAAGCATAATTGCTGGGAAAGGATGATCCGTGAATGCGGTCTAGGACCGGCATCAAGGCATGCGATAAGACAAATTGACCTCAGGTACGTAAATTTAACATGTGGGCACATGTAATGGTATAATTTAGCAAGTGAAAGAAAAATTTTAAATGGAATATAATAATGGAATGGTAATGAAGTTTTGAAAATGTTACACGTACCGAAACTTAATTCTTCGGACATAAGGTGGCGATTACACGAAGACACGAAACTAGTATGTTGACTGTGTACCTGGCTAGTACACAAGAAACATATGACGTTCTTGAGACCGTGATAATTGTTACAGGTATGTCCGGTAGAATTAGGTAGTAGGTGGACGTGAGGGTGAATGATATGTTAGACTCCGCGAGACGGACTCGAAGCATGAAAGGAATGAAAGTATGAATCATATGTTAGAATTCGCGAGAAGGACTCGAAGCATGAAAGGAATGAACGCATGAAAGGAATGAACGCATGAATGATATATTAGAATCCACGAGACGGATTCAAAACCAAGAAGGAATAAAAGTATGAATGATATGTTCGAAACATAATGAATGATAAGAATGAAAAGATTCGAATGTGTAAGTAATTACAGACTAAGCAAGTAAATATTCTTTAAAAAGCGAATATTACCCAAGTTATGTCTTAAGCTTATATGTATGTGTGAATAAATGTATATATATATATACAAATATGTTTGTATGCAAGAATGGTTAAAGAGACGAATGAGTCATGCGGATCAAATGGTAATCGCCATTTAAGCCCGATATATTTAATATTTTGATCTGTTAAGTTTTATACTTATAGGTGAGCATAATGTTTGGCACGCAAACCTAAGTTTTGACGAAAGAAGGAAGTTATGGACATGTTATGTGTTAGACGTGTTAGAAATTGACAATTAGGAGACATAATGAATGACGGGCTACGACCCGGACAATAATTTAAGTATGAAAGAGAAGGGTAAGTTTTGTTAAGTATACCGAAATGACGTAATGAATGTCTTTGCAAGTAAGCATGAATAGATAGAAGTACGAACGTGTACCTCAATACGTCTACGATAAGTAAGAAATATCAGTTTGACCTTGAAAAGTCAAACTGCAAAGGTTGACGAAATAAGTAACCAGGATAAAAGAATTGCATGTAGGGAATGAAGTGTGGAATGTGTTATAGCATGTATGTAGGAAATTGGAAAAGAATTATAGGTGAGTAATCACCTAGTATAATGAATGTTTGAATGAAATATGCTAACCGCCGATTTTGTAGATGTAAATGGTAGAACTCTCAATGTGATGAAACCAATCGAATTGGTGAATGAATGTGCACGAGTGGAAGCTCGCTACAAGGATGAATGAAAGTTGGCCGGGTACGGTTAGTACTCGTGAAGGAGCGGATCGATCTTGTTTACAGATCGCTAAAGTAGGAAATGAAATCAAAGTAAGTAAAATGTTTTAACTCATGCCAGATAACTATGAATTAGTAAACGGAAAACGACCTACAAAATGAATGATGAAATAGGTATGGTATGGTACGGTATGGAATGTTTGATTTAAACATTTGACATAAGAAGAAAACTATGTCATTAGGAAGTAAATCTTAAAAGTCTGGAGCGAAAATTTTGGGTATTGGTTACACTCTCGTCTAATGAACTTGCATGACACGCTTGCTCATGCAAATTAAGTGATGCATGAAATGAGAGTAATAGTAATGTAAAATGAATGAGAATATTTGAAGGTGACGTAAAGGTATGCATTGTACAAATAACTATAGAAATGTAGAATGATGTTAACTTGGGAGTTAAGCATGTATGTGCGATAAAGAAATAGTAGTTTCATTGCGACAACAAAACAATAATTGAATGTTATAAGACATGTGAATAGAATATAACCTAAGAGGTGGGATGAAGGTATTAGATCCGTTATAACGGATCATACGAATGTAGGTACGATAATAAGTGTGAAGAAGTATGTATATTGACCCACTATAAACGGGCCAAGGAAATGAGAATGTTATGTAAAAGTAAAGTATGAAAAGTATGGACTTGTTAGAAGGAAGTCAATTATATGAATAGTTATGAATCGAGAATGGATAGTTACTTAGTATTATGATGCACCTGTCGAAATTAAACATAGATGTGTATGTATAAATTACGAATTTAGACCGTATGGTTGATGAAAGTAATATGAATGTTGAAATAAACAAAAAGGAATGTTATTAATGGGATGTTGGAATTGTTTCAAGCAAACAAAAAGGTATATTGTGCGTGATATACGAGTATAAGATCCGTGTGATGAAAGGGTCGTGATGAATGATGAATAAGCTAACTATCTTGAGAATGATATATGATAGTTTGATGCTTGATAAACGGCGTGGAAGCTTAGGAAAGAAGCGGGTCAAATGGAACTTATGCGCATGGGAAGCGTACTCGGATGTAATGTAAGTAAAGCTTACCCTTTGTTTTTATAGAATATCTACTCGTTGAATAAGTTACGAACATGGTAAGTGAATATGTGAAATATGATGTTCCGACAAGTTTGATACGGGTCGGAACATGTAGGCATGATAAGAGACTAAGTTTTATGGTTAAAAAAGGTAATATGGTAATTTTGGTTTACGTGTTAACGAAGGGATAAGTTACATGGAGGGAATAATGACTAATCAAAATCCCACAAGGATAAAATGGACAATTAGATTTAATGGGTCAAATGGTGAAGATATCACCATTTGGTAATATCGACTAATGAATTGTTTGTCAAGCATTACGAATTTAAAGAATGAATACCGAAAGGATTGCGTTGCTATCATCTAGCAATTTGGTGGGTGAAGTATTAAAACGGGTCATAGCTTTGATCCGAGCAAGATATGTGCGATTAGAGTTGTAGTTAAGTAGTAGGATTGGTTAAATATACAATGAAGTCCTTTGTTATAAAGGATGGAACAAAGTTGACAAAAACGCCCTTGATAGGTACATCAGGCAAACGACCTTAAAAGCAGTTTGGAAACAAGCTATTCGATTAGTGTAATGTTTTGGTCAAGTATGAAAGTGAAGAGTATGTTTTTTTGTAAGTCGTAGACCATTTAATGCGCAAATACCCATAACGGGTCAAAATAAGCTTTTGAGTGAAAGTGGTTTAAGAGGATGCAAGACATCCGAGAATTTAATCTTTTATGATAGACAACGTTGAAATTATAAGGTTCATGAGAAATTGAGGTCAAATAAACAGATTATTTTGATAAATGCATGAACGGGTCAAAACTTTATAAAAAGGTAAAAAGTCGAAAGCTTAAAAGTCTAAAATTTTGCTAATTTAGATGTTGGATGTTAACTCCATGTGATGGAGAATTAAATTACGATCACGTAGGAAAAAGAATCGTGTAAAATGGATTAAAAACGAGAAAGTTATGCTCATTTCTGTCACACCCCAACCGATGGCGGAATCATCGGGGGGCGACACTTGGCGAATCAGATTGCTCAAGAGAATCCATAACAACTATGTTGCAGTAATATTTAATACATTCGTTATCCCATACTAACAAATAATACAATCTCATAAGTTATCACAGATTTCCTGTCCTCTCGAACAGTACAAATCCGACAACCTAGATTTTAGTTGAGTTTCTAGACTTCCTAGCTTGATTTGAAATAGTCTGCGATCTAACCTGCAACATACGTTAAAATATTTGTCAATACAAAAGTATTGGCGAGTATACAGGTTTTTTATGTATAGCGTAATAGATAAAAGTGTAGCGAATTTCCACATGCATAAACGTAACACACGACATATATACTCACGAAGTTGATACTACCAACTAAGTCCTCGATGCTCGAATATGCGATGGCAAACTAGACCCCGTCGGGCGCAATAGTACTATACTAGTCATGGTGGGACGTCGCGAGTATAAGCCCTAGCACATATGCAACTAGCATCACGTATATCTATGCATAACAGTTATTCGCAAGTGATAATTCGATTGATTGAATAATTCGTTTGATAAGTTCGATTTGCTAGAAACGTATGTTACACCCAAAACACGATTAAAAAGGGTTTAAGTATACTCACAGTGTGTATTTAGAGGGAATACAAGTTGGTTGGGTCGGTTGCGAGTACGTCTGCGTTAAATCATTGAAGGATATAGTAAACGATGCATGGTTAAGCGAGAATGGCGTCGAAAAGTTAGTTATTTGGTCGGATGGAACGCATCCGTCCGGATGACATGTTATCCGTTCGGATGACATGTTATCCGTCCGGATTGACATGTTATCCGTCCGGATTGACATGTTATCCGTCCGGATTGGCATGTGATCCGTCCGGATGGCATGTGATCCGTGCGGATGACATGTGATCCTTGCGAATGACACGTCTGTTTCGCATTCTGAACACTGTTTTTGAGTGTTTATCGGAAGGAATACGTGCGGAGTTACCGGGACAGTGTGATTTCGCACTAACACTTGAAATTCCATCAGTTCCGACCCTTTCTAACGGCCGGGAATCACCCGCCCCATCAGAACTGGCCGTTCTTGACGGTTTCTCCGGTTTAGCTCTAAATCGCACAGTTCCTTGGTTGAATACATAGATTTAGGTGAGATTCGTTATCAAAACATGTGGAAATCACCCAGGTCTGAGTCGTTTATGGTGGAATGAGGTCACAACTTGAAGTTCATATGAACTCTTGGTGACATCACTCTAAAACACCTCAAATCAGTAGATTTCACGGTTAGAATTTGAGTTTTAAAAGATAGAATGATGTAGAATTGAGTGTAGATCACAAAAGTACAAGTTTCTAGGTTGAAATCTTACCGGAATCGCGAGAAATTGAGAGAAAAGGGTCCTGAAGCGTGTTTGGTCGAGTGGGAGATGTCACATCACTGTTCAAGTGATGTGACATGGTATTTATAGGCAAAGTGGAGCTGAGGTGGATTTTGGTCCGGATGGCCCATCTGTCCGGATGGCAATCCGTCCGGATGGCCACTCCGACGCGATGGATTTCTTCATTTTTGAGCGTTGCGATCGATTTTGAAGTGCGAGCTTTTTATATTATTGTATATACCTATAGATATCACTAGGGGTCGTATTTACGTATCCATAATCCACAGTTTCGATAATTACAATCAGTTTTTGTTTCGAGTATGCGATTATTAGCGATGTTTCACGGCCATCAAGGAGGGTAGTATAGGTCCTTTCTTGATGTCATTGTGAACGTTATTGCGTGTTGTGCCACAAAGACTGACGGGGTACCATTCACTCGTATTGTCATCATCGTCACGACGACTGGAGCTATAGCACTCACCCGAGAGTCCTTGTTAGCGTTAGTTGTTTACGTTCGACACGTCACGGCCACTGAGGAGGGTAGAATAGGTCCTCACTCAATGCCTCCATGCGTGTTAGTGTTTGCGATGTTTTGTAGTGATAATGTATAGCGAAAATATGCGATTTATCCTTCGAATAGCGATGTATGCGATATAGTTACATTATGATCCAAATCTCTGGTGCTAGGCGTAACGAGTATATCGAGTAGTAACAACACACGAAAGTGTGGGTTGTTACAGTCTCCCCTTCTTTAGGAAATTTCGTCCCGAAATTAATCCAATAGGTAGACTTCTGAGAGTTTATCCTTGTATAAGTAGCGATACAGCGAGTGATTTGACCGAGAGTTGACAAACGAAAGTGCTTCGAATAAAAGAGATCTATTGCGATAACGGGAAGGCGACGTAGAAAACAAAAGTAATATCCCACAAGTTGGCATTCCACAGTACCTCGTGTTATGAAGAATTCGATGCGGTTGAAATTTTAAGGAACTTGAAAGGTTTCTCATGACGTAGAATTAACTGAGTCGATCGTTAACCAACGTTACAAGAAGCGTTCGTTTTAGATATTCGAAAGGAATTTTGGATGGAAATCCTGAACTATATCCTTTTAACGTATGGTCAACTGAGTCGATGTTAACCAACATTGCAGGGAAGTTTAGGTTTTACACACTTTAATAAATTCGAAGATGAAAACGGGGGTTACGAAAACTCTCCTACGACATGGGTTCAGCTGAACTCGATGTCAAACCGACGTCTCAAGAAAGTCTTGTTTTTGATATTGCAAAAGGTTTTAAGGAAAAATTTGGACTCATGAAAGCTTCCCTTGGGCATGGAGTTAAGCTGAGTCGGTGTTAACTCCCACGTTGTGAGGAATTTTCACTTGTCCCGTGGTTTTAATAAAAGTTTTATAAAAATCAGTTTTAGCCGTTTGAAAAAGACAATTTAGCATCGGGCCCCACTTGGCACCTTCCCACGGAAGTTCGTTAATATGATTAAAACATTTATATATAGGAAGTACCAGCGGCGTATCCACCATGTTTCTCCCATATTACTTCCGTTTCGTGAGGCGGTGTCATGTGCGCCGATACGACACGGATAGTAATTGCGTTCACTCGGTTCAATCGATAGAAAGTCAGACCGAGTATAAGATAGAATCGGATAGGTTAAACCGGCGAGTTGAATTGCGAACGTAGCTACAACAGCGTGCATGTAGACGATGAGCGATTAGCGCGATGTCGATTAGATTCCACATTGAACCGGCATGGCACGTTTCCACGAGAGTTTGCTAACATGGTGAAACACCACGTTTAACCAGGCTAGTTTTGCCTCGTGAGGTGATGTCATACGTGTTATTATCACATAGGTTGTACCAATCGAGTGAATAAGCGGTAGTTTATACACGATAAGCGATAAGCGATTTGGTGATTTAGCGAATAACGCATCACCAACAATGACGGCGATGATAAACGAGTTACGATGAGCGGCAGTTGTTGCGTTGCAAGCGATGGAGGTATACGCGATTTATGCGGTTTGATTCGATTGATTTACACCACAGAGGTTAACTGACATCAGACCCCACATGGCCTTTTTCCACGAAATCCCGCCGATATGACTAAAACACCTTGCTTTAATCATATGAGCTTCATCTCGTGAAGCGAGGTCATGTGTGCTAACTTAACACAAACACCACGGATAACGGTAGGCGACAGCGATAGATCGATACACAACAAGCGATATAGGTTCACATAATAAGCGACAGAGATTGCGAGATACACATGACAAGCGATTGCGATTTGTCGAGTTTTGTTTCGAGTAAGCTTAACGTTACGTTGCGTCGCATCACGGCTATTGAGGAGGGTAGAATAGGTCCTCACTCAACAATACCGTGAGCGTTTATTTACTTGATTGAGATTCGTTGCAACAGACTTACGACCAGTCTTGCGTCGATGCAATTGTCCTGCGAGGTAGACTCCCAGAGTCCATCGATGAGGTGATTGCATTACGCTTGCAGACTTACGACAAGTCTTGCGATGATGCGATTTAGTTGTTACGCCTTGCGATTAAGTGTAGTGTGTTGAAAATAATCACAATAGTATAATAGGTCTAATAACGTTCAACTCCACGTGGCACTTTCTTCACGGAACTTTGGTAGTATGATAAAGCACACCTTGCTTGACCCCTACTACTTTCATCCCGTGATTTGGTGTTACCTTTTGTCAAAACGCTTGTGGCACCTTAGAATTTACTACGATCTCCGTGCACTGACCCAAATAATCCCGTGTGCACCCGTGATTATTAGTTCCTTGCACGTTTATCGTACCTCATTCTAAGAGTGTAGTGAGAGTAAAACACATTATTTCGTGATATATAGTATTTAGTATGTGTGAATCTAGTCTAAGTGCGACGATTAGAGAGCGGAAGAGAAAACGAAAACGAGAGTTAATGTTACGCATAGTGGCAACATCGAGTAATAGAGTAGGTTCAAAACTTAGAAATTAACGTCGAAAATCGTATCATTACAACTTTATCCTACGCTTGCTAAATGTTTGATGCTGAAGACTTTTGTTGGAGCTGTTGTTGTTGTACTCAAGTTCGCGGTTCGATGCGGCAGTTGCGGGTGAAGTGACCGTAACAGTTGCAGTTATTGCAATAGCGACAGTCAGCCACAACTGGATGATGATAGGTACACGAGTAACACTGAGGATGAGCTCCAGTGTAGGCTCTTTTTGGAAACATCGGAACTGTCCGAAGAGGTTTCGGTTGCAGCAGTTCGGTCGTTGATGAGCTCGGGCTTGGAATCTTTCGTTTGCGGCTAGGTTTGTCGGTGTCTTGCGAAGAGGTGTCGTCGTTGGGGGATTCTTCTAAGGACTCACTTGCAGAATCTTTGGTCGAGTTGTCGAAAGATCCGTCGGCAGATTTGTTAGAAGAATCGACGGCAGATTCGTCAGAAGAATCGTTAGCAGATTCGTCAGAAGAATCGTTAGCAGATTCATCAGAAGAATCGTCAGCAGATTCGTCAGAAGAATCATCAGCAGATTCGTCAAGTGAATCGTCAACAGGATCGCCAGAGGGATTAATGGCGATTGCTTGATAAGCTTGCTTGACAGGATTTTTGGAGAAAAACCCTTCCACGAGTCGTTTGTTGTTGATTTCTGCGGCTAAGCGGTAGGTTTCTTCGATGGTAGCGGGTCTTGCAGCTTCGACAAAATCACCCACACACTCAGGTAAGCCGCGAATATACTTCGAAATGGCTTTCTCTGAAGTGTTGACTTGATTTGGGCAGATTATGCTAAGCTGTTTGAACCTTGCGGTGTAGCCAGCGTTATCACCTTCGACTTGCTTGATTTTCCAAAATTCTACTTCCAATTTCTGAATCTCGTGGGGAGGACAGTACTCTTTCTTCATGAGCTCTTTCAGCTCATTCCATGAGAGAGCGTAAGCTGAGGAGATTCCACGTTTGTTACGTTCGGCGGTCCACCAGTCGAGTGCTCGCGATTGAAATACTCCGGTAGCGCAAGTAGTACGGAAACTATCGGGACACCCACTTTGAGGAAGGGTAACTTTGATAGAATTGAACCACTGGAGTAGTTGTGTCACACCTCCTTCACCCGTGAATTCCATCGGGTCACAGGCTTTGAAGTGTTTGTAGAGAAAAGCAGATTGCGACGCTTCCGTCTTGGAGTCTTCCGAGGCTCGAGAGTTGCTGAGAGAGTGAACGCGAGCGGCAATTTAAGGAATAAGCTTAACCACTTCCTTGGTCACAAGTGATGCAATCCTCTTATCGACGCTTCGTTTGGCTGTTCTCCTAGCTACTCGTCTCGAGGTAGAGTTGTTGGAAGGCATCTAGACAGGAAGAGACTTGGAATGAGATTCGATCATAATGATTTTTGAGTTTTGCGATGCGATTTGAGCGCGTTCAAAACTTGATGTGATAGTATATTAGTATGCGAATCACATAGGAGCCACGTAGGAAACACGAAATTCCTAAGTTCTCACACAATGACTTGTTTGTTTATACGTATATATATATATATATATATATATATATATATATATAGATGTAATTTGTAATCATACGCATACAGGTTGATTTAGAATATGCGAGGATGCGTTGAGGTGAGAAAACGATAGCGAAGCCGATAAATTATGCATTAGTTTTGTTGCGAACATTCGGTTTCGTTTTAGATTGCGATGGCTGTGCGAATTGTGCGTTTATAAAGCAGGGAGTGAAAATCGTTAAATCGATAACACATAAAGCGTAATTACGTTCATTAAAGCGTAAAACCAGCGAGTCGTAGGTTTAGTAAAACATTTGGAGTGCCTCGGGTGTTTAGGCGTCGACTACCCAAGGTAACTAAACTATATTTAACAACTTCGTGCACGTGCGTTGATCTAGAAGGCTTCATGCTTCCACTGGGATGCAGCTCATGGCACTTGTCTTCCTAGTCATCGCGTGGCTCGAGTTATCGTGATAGTCAAGTCCTTGGTGAGAGCTTTTGTAAACCAGTTTACAGAGAGTGGAACGGCTTATTAAGGTACGGGTTTCACCCCTGACTTAACAACTATGTTCCTAATTTTGGTTATGCTCTTCGAATAAATTCGTGAGTTCCACTAGATTTCGAAATGGAGACTTTCCTCGAGATGTGGATGTCACTCCTAACTTGTTGAAAGGTTCTCATGCTAGAAATGCGCTGAGTGAGCGATCTCGTCGAGAGGTCTTGGTTTTCATGCCTGGTCTCGACTGGATCACTCGATTTCGTTATGCGAGTATTTTCGAAAACACGTGTATTGTGTCAGCCTTAGGAAAGGCCAAGTAGTATTCCAGCCTTAGGAAAGGCTTCTCCATGTGAAACTGTAGTACGCGGTGTTCACACAAAGTTGTAGCTTTTAGGTAATTTCGATCGAGAGTATCAAGTAGGCCCGATACAAGCCCTACTGGTCTGTACGAGTCGGCCTATTGGTACTTAGACTATAGACTAGGTCAATTTCTAAGACATCGACCCGGACTAGGTCGAGTCTGGCCTAATTCCCTATAGTTATGGCTCTGATACCAATCTGTCACACCCCAACCGATGGTGGAATCATCGGGGCGCAACACTAGGCGAATCAGATTGCTCAAGAGAATCCATAACAACTATGTTGCGATAATATTTAATACATTCGTTATCCCATACTAACAAATAATACAATCACATAAGTTATCACAGATTTCCTGTCCTCTCGAACAGTACAAATCCGACAACCTAGATTTTAGTTGAGTTTCTAGACTTCCTAGCTTGATTTGAAATAGTCTGCGATCTAACCTGCAACATACGTTAAAATATTTGTCAATACAAAAGTATTGGCGAGTATACAGGTTTGTTATGTATAGCGTAATAGATAAAAGTGTAGCGAATTTCCACATGCATAAACGTAACACACGACATATATACTCACAAAGCTGATACTACCAACTAAGTCCTCGATGCTCGAATATGCGATGGAAAACTAGACCCCGTCGGGCGCAATAGTACTATACTAGTCATGGTGGGACGTCGCGAGTATAAGCCCTAGCACATATGCAACTAGCATCACGTATATCTATGCATAACAGTTATTCGCATGTGATAATTCGATTGATTCAATAATTTGTTTGATAAGTTTGATTTGCTAGAAACGTATGTTACACCCAAAACGCGATTAAAAAGGGTTCAAGTATACTCACAGTGCGTATTTAGCGGGAATACAACTTGGTTGGGTCGGTTGCGAGTACGTCTGCGTTAAATCATTGAAGGATATAGTAAACGATGCACGGTTAACTGAGAATGGCGTCGAAAAGTTAGTTATTTGGTCGGATGGAGCGCATCCGTCCGGATGACATGTTATCCGTCCGAATTGACATGTTATCCGTCCGGATTGACATGTGATACGTCCGGATTGGCATGTGATCCGTCCGGATTGGCATGTGATCCGTCCGGATTGACATGGACATGTGATCCGTCCGGATTGGCATGTGCTCCGTCCGGATTGGCATGTGATCCGTCCGGATTGACATGTGATCCGTCCGGATGACATGTTATCCGTCCGGATGACATGTGATCCGTGCGGATGGCATGTGATCCGTGCGGATGACATGTGATCCGTGAGAATGACACGTCTGTTTCGCATTCTGAACACTGTTTTTGAGTGTTTATCGGAAGGAATACGTGCAGAGTTACCGGGACAGTGTGATTTCGCACTAACACTTGAAATTCCATCAGTTCCGACCCGCTCTAACGGCCGGGAATCACCCCGCCCCATCAGAACTGGCCGTTCTTGACGGTTTCTCCGGTTTAGCTCGAAATCGCACAGTTCCTTGGTTGAATACATAGATTTAGGTGAGATTCGTTATCAAAACATGTGGAAATCACCCAGATCTGAGTGGTTCATGTTGGAATGAGGTCACAACTTGAAGTTCATATGAACTCCTGGTGACATCACTCTAAAACACCTCAAATCAGTAGATTTCACGGTTAGAATTTGAGTTTTAAAAGATAGAATGATGTAGAATTGAGTGTAGATCACAGAAGTACAAGTTTCTAGGTTGAAATCTTACCGGAATCGCGAGAAATTGAGGGAAAAGGGTCCTGAAGCGTGTTTGGTCGAGTGGGAGCTGTCACATCACTGTTCAAGTGATGTGACATGGTATTTATAGTAAAAGTGGAGCTGAGGTGGATTTTGGTCCGGATGGCCCATCCGTCCGGATTGCCCATCCGTCCGGATTGCCCATCCGTCCAGATGGCAATCCGTCCGGATGGCCACTCCGACGCGATGGATTTCTTAGTTTTTGAGCGTTGCGATCGATTTTGAAGTGCGAGCTTTTTATATTATTATTATATATACCTATAGATATCACTAGGGGTCGTATTTACGTATCCATAATCCATAGTTTCGATAATTACAATCGGTTTTTGTTTCGAGTATGCGATTATTAGCAACGTTTCACGGCCATCAAGGAGGGTAGTATAGGTCCTTTCTTGATGTCATTGTGAACGTTATTGCGTGTTGTGCCACAAAGACTGACGGGGTACCATTCACTCGTATTGTCATCATCGTCACGACGACTGGAGCTATAGCACTCACCCGAGAGTCCTTGTTAGCGTTAGTTGTTTACGTTCGACACGTCACGGCCAGTGAGGAGGGTTGAATAGGTCCTCACTCAATGCCTCCGTGAGTGTTAGTGTTTGCGATGTGTTGTAGTGATAATGTATAGCGAAAATATGCGATTTATCCTTCGAATAGCGATGTATGCGATATAGTTACATTATGATCCGAATCTCTGGTGCTAGGCGTAACGAGTATATCGAGTAGTAACAACACACGAAAGTGCGGGTTGTTACAGTTTCCGTGAAATTGAGTTATGCTGGGACTATGCAGCAACACTTGCAAACATTCTGTTCATATTGGGGGGTCGCGCGACGTGACGGCGAAGGCAAGGGGAGGTCGCGCGACGCGATGGGCTCCAGAATTATGAAAATTTTATATTTTATTTGTATATGCAATGCGAACCCGTTTACACCGTTTTTAAATGCTTATATACTAAGTATGATTAATTCATTTCATGTTTTAGGAAATGTAGGTATACATGTATGTATGTATTTATGCAAATAGGAACATATGGGCGTATGCACGTATGTAGACTTGTATGAACGTATGTACATATGTAGGTACGTATGTAGGTACGTATGTATGTAGGTATGTATGTATTTATGCAAGTAGGTATATATGAGCGTATGCAAGTATGTAGTCATGTATGAAGGTATGTACGTATGTAAATATGTGAGTGTGCACGTATGCAGTCAGGTATGCATGGATTTTTGCAAGTTTTCAATACGATACAGTATTGACGTTATTAATAGTGTGCCTTGCGAATAAAGTGTAACGCATGTACATTAAGGAAGTCTCACCAGGGATCATATACTGAGATGGAATGCTTAAATGTAAAGAGATTAAAGGAATGAAACGTAAAACGAGGATGAATCTTGTTTATGTTTATAATGTGTGCTAATGTTGCGAATGTATGTGGTGAGTGCAGGTAGTACGAATCACGGAGGATCATCACGTGGAGTAGAGATCCAAGATCGGGTCATAGGATAGATTGTACGGGAATGTTGGTGTATGTAATATAATAAACATAAGTTATGTTTTTATTTAGTAAATTAGTCGATTGATGAATTTATGTGAAAGAATTATTTTGGAAATGAACTTCTAGTAAGTCAAAACGTTTATAACGAAAGAAATTTTATGGTACGAATTTCCGCTGCGACTTTTGGTCAAATACGAATTAGGGTCTTTCAGATGGACTGCATCTTTGTCTGTTTACGAGAGACCAAGTGTCCAGAAACCTGATGGTGATGTGTTTCTGCACTTCAGACTTCAAAAACAGTGCAGAAGCTTTTCATCACGTTTTACTACCATTATATCCTTCTTTTACATCTGACTTGAAGAAATATACAAGTTAAAAATGTCATCATACCCTTCTGTAGGTTCTTATGATTTAAAGTATCGCTTTATCAATCAAGGATTATGATCAAGTATATGAGGATAGGCTATTGTTCAAGTGCTGAAGATTATTAAATTTCGTTGTTCAGTTCTCAATGTAATTGTTGATCTATCGTCATATGTGATATGTAAATTTTAATTCTATTAATCTTTGTAGAGCATTTTATTTTTACTAATTTGAGCATCAACAGTTGTTAGAGTTGATACCTGCTATTGTAAATTTTGAGTTGATACCTGCATTTTATTTTTACTAATCTGTTATTCCCAACAGCAGTTTCCAAAGAATTGTCAACCATTAACACAATAGAAGTTCTGAACATTCTTAAAAAATAGGTATTTTTAAAAAATTTGACAAAAAACTTTAAAAGTCTGTTGGAAACAGCTGTTTTTAAAAAAATTGTTTGGCAAAAGATTGATCGACTGTTTAAAGGTATTGTCTGTTCTCATAATTTCTGTTTTTTGTAACGACTGTTGAGTTGCTACTGTTGCCAACATTTGTTATTCCCAACAGCAGTTTCCAAAGAATTATCAACGATTAACACAATTGGAGTTCTGAACATTCTTAAAAAATAGGTATTTTTAAAAAATTTGACAAAAAAAAAATTAAAAGTCTGTTGGAAACAGCTGTTTTTAAAACATTTGTTTGGCAAAAGATTGATCGAGTGTTTAAAGGTATTGTCTGTTCTCATAATTTCTGTTTTTTTGTAACGACTGTTGAGTTGCTACTGTTGCCAACATCTGTTATTCCAAACAGCAGTTTCCAAAAAATTATCAACGATTAACACAATAGGAGTTCTGAACATTCTTAAAAAATAGGTATTTAAAAAAATTTGACAAAAACTTTAAAAGTCTGTTGGAAACAGCTGTTTTTAAAACATCTGTTTGGCAAAAGATTCATCGACTGTTTAAAGGTATTGTCTGTTCTCATAATTTCTGTTTTTTGTAACGATTGTTCAGTTGCTACTGTTGCCAACATCTGTTATTCCTAACAGCAGTTTTCAAAGAATTATCGATGATTAACACAATAGAAGTTCTGAACATCTGTTATTGCTCAACAGATTTTTGTAAAATGTCTTCAGAACATCAAAACTCCATTCCTAAAAAAATAGCTATTTTTTTAATATTGGAAAAAACACTCAAAAATAACTATTTTTTTAAATATTGGAAAACTCCATCAACAATGGTTTTTTTAGATTATTATTGCATTATAATCATAAGTCTTAATATATAAAATCAAAACTGATTATTAGTGTTTTCATAGTATTTGTTAATGTTTTGAATCAATGATGGGTGTCAAGTGTTATATATATTAGGTGTATATTTTAAGCTCCTTTAACACTTTTTAGTCAAGTTTTAAATTTATAAAACACGATATTTACTAACACTAGACACTCATATGGGCAAGTGCACCCATCGTGAGCGTAGTATAGTGTTGGTAAGATACTGAGGTCGTCCAAGGACACAAGAGCTTTTAGTACCGGTTTATCCTCAACGTCTAATCAAATCAAAAAGTTTAGAAAAATATTTTAAGCTAAGAAAAATAAAAACTAACTAAAAATGCTGAAAATAAAAATAAAAGAAAAACAGATAGACAAGATGAATCACTTGGTTCCGACTCGTGTATAGTGTAACCTTTGATCATTTCCGCACTTTTGCACTTATTTAAGAGATTATCTTAGTTATTGTAGTAGGCCCCTCTTTTGAAGGTGACGTTACCCTTAACCAAGTAGTTTGAGTCAGCAAGGATACAATCCTAAAGGGTCAGATTATTGAAAGATAATTAATTAAGTTATTAATGCAAATTATGGTAGGCCCCTCTTTTGGAGGTGACGTTACCCTCGACTAAGTAGTCTGAGTCAGCAGGGATACAGTCCTAAATAGCCGGATTATAGTATTAATAGTAGTTAACTTATGAAGGGATCAAAGAGTTTGGACCCCCGCCATCCAATACCGTTAAGTATTGAAGGAGGTCCTACTAAAATTGACCCAGGTCCATTGCAGGACCTCTAAACGCTGAACAATGGCAAGACCTTTACCAAACTGTTCCCTTAACCCCCGACCAGGTAGCCAACATACCTCCATATAGACCGTGGAGATATGAATGGTGAAAATCTTTTATTTTATATAGACAGTAAAATAATGTCAAGACACCACGGACAAACGATAAGGAAAGATCACCTTCAACATAAGAAACTAGTTATTAAAGTCATTAATACAAAACCAAGTAAAAAGTGTGAAAATATTAGAAATAAAAAGTATTACACTAGACACTTGTCTTCACCAAGTGATGTAAGAGACTTAGGGAAACATGACCTTGATTGTCAAGAACTCTTACGATCAATCTTGGATCCCGAGACGACTCACACACTCTATGATGGACAATGGATGATGGTGGTGGATGATGGTGTTATGGTGGTGGGTGAAGTGTGAGAGAGGTGGTGTGCCAAGGGATGGTTTGAGCTTGAGCCAAGCACTCCTATTTATAGGCTGAACAGAAGCTCGGGCACGGCCCCGTGTCCATTGGGCACGGCCCCGTGTCCACATCCTTCTCTTTCTTCATTTAATGCAGCTTTGTCTTATTAGTTGACCACGCCCCCGTGTCCGCTGAGCACGACCCCGTGTGCAGAAGAATCTTTGTACTATGAAGATTTGCCTGGATTGTGCGGATCTTATAGTTGACCACAGCCCCGTGTCCGCTGAGCACGGCCCCGTGGTGGGCAATAGAAGCTTCAACCACTTTGTCTTTTCTGCTGACACTTGGGCACGCCCCCGTGCTGGCTGAGCATGGGGCGCGTTTAGTCTTCTGTTATCTTGTTTTGCTTGGGAAGATGCTGTCGTGGGGTCGGGCATGTCACATCTTGTTCCTTTTCTTGTATTTATGTTAGATTTTGATGTCTTTTTGCTTCTTTTGTTAATTTGAGCTCATTTAATCCTGAAAATACAAAAGGAAGACAAAAGCACACTTTTTCCAACATTAGTACTAAAAAAGGGTTAGTTTTATGCCACAATTGATGTAATTTATATGTTGCATTTTGCACACATCAATCAACTTCTGTTTGGATAATAATTCATTCACTGCTGAAAGGTATTGTCTGTTTTAATAAGTGTTGTTTATCCTAGCGACTGTTGATTTACCACTTTTTAAAACATTTGTGTCCAATGAAGTGCTAGTAGCCTTTGTTTGTCATGTAGATTATTGTTGGTGTTTAAATGAAGATGCCTTTTTTTTTTTTTTTTTTTATGGCAGAGGTTTAAAATTTGTCCTTTCTGTTTCTTGATATTTAATTTTATATTTTTCCCATGAAAAATTATTTTTTAAATGTTTTTGTAACACCCCGAAAACGGGTTTGGTAATTAAACCCCGTTAATACTAAAGACGGGAAAGTACCGTTAGTGGTAAAAGTAAACCGGCAAGTATTAGGAATCAATTGAATAATCCTAATATTTATTTAAAGTGAATAAGAGCTTTCAAGAAAATAGGATGATAAAAGGCCCGATTTAACGGGACTTAAAAAGGTAAAACGGGTCACGACTTCCCGAACCTACTAAGCTAACTAGGAATAATTCTAACCTAGTTAGATAGTGACTTATGAGTGGGTTAAAACACTTAAATTATGAATTAAGGAAAATGGAGGGGCCAAACTTGTTAAACTTGAAACTTGATTTATTAAAAACAAGAATTTAAAACAAACCAAACACCCACTTTGGGGGTGTCTGGTCGAACAAAGAAGCAGGGGGCGACATGGGTTTCTTCAAACCCTAAAATCCTCACAAAACTCACAAATTGGAGCCTCTAATCAAGTCTAAATCGAATTTCAAGCACAAATTCATGAACACCTAGTTGAAAGGATCATAAGGTATGTAAAATTGTGATGTTTTGATCCATCTTAAATTCTAGGTTATTTGTAAGAAACTGAAATTGAGCTTGATTATGTCATGCATGGATGAATCTTGAAGTAATATTATGTCTAGGAGTAAACCCTAGTCATTTATTTGTTAAATTGATGTTCATGATTATGAATTCATGATCATACTCTCATGTGTCAAGTGGGTTTTGGAGAATTATGATTATTCTTGTTAATTTAGTGTATTAGAGCTCTATGAAGCAAATCCAGATTTGTTGGTATGAAGATTTGTCATGAACATGTAAAAAGATGTTTAAATCTTGGTTAAATAGTTAGTCACGAGCTTGATTTCTAGTAGTAAAAATTTCATGCTCATAAGGTGTTCGATGTAATGCCTAAGTGAAATTGGGTACCTACTAGTTCATATGAAGAACTTGATTATATAAGGTGTCATGATGAATGCTAGTGATATGATGAACGGGTCTCACTTAAAGATGAGAACCCATAGTTCTTGTGAAATGAATGAATAAATTGGTTTTGATAATCGCTTGAATTAACTAAAGTGATTAAAATGTGATAAACGTGGTTAGAACTTTGGTTAAAACGGTGGTCTAAAGATAACGCCTACCGGGTAATTAAAGAATGCTAAAACTAGTTGATGAACTCGAATATGCGATTAGTATACTAATGGGCATTTGACTTTTGAAAAAAAGTCAAACTGACCTACGATGCGATGAATGATAATTAGATATAGAAATGCGTAAGGTGGAATAATCGTACTAAGTCATGATTAAACTAACCACCTTGTGAATGATGAATAATAGTTGGCGCTTAACCAGCTAGGTGAAGCTTGGGGAGAAAGCGGGTCAAACAAATCAAGTACGAGACGAAAAGCGTAAACAAGATGCGAGGTAAGTGTAATTTACACACTTATGTAGAATACCCGTTTATTTGATACATTGTAAACGTAACAACGATAATATTGGAAATATGGAAAATTTGTCAAGTGTCGACTAATGTAAATCAAGGTTAAAAGGATACCCATGGCGTAAGCCGAAATGGGTTGAATTTGTAAGAAAAGAGTGCAAAAGAAAAAGGGGTATGGTAATAATATCCGGGATGGGATGGATGTATGAATTGGAGATCAAAAACAATGTTTTTGATTAAATAGATAATGTTGGGCATATACTCCAAACGGGTCGAATGGTGGTGATAACACCATTTGACAATATCGACTAATGTGGTTGTCAAGTCTTATGTTAACAGGACCGATTAGCAAATCGGATAATTGCGTCACCATTGATGGTGTGATAATGAAAATGAGGTATAAATTGGGTCTACTTGTTGATCCGGGCCAGGTACGCATAATTATGTTGTAGTTAAGAATGCTATTTTGGTCGAATAAATGGAGAGAGAGTCCTTCGTCGTAAAAGGACCAAAATCGACCAAAACGCCCTTGTAGGATAAATTGAACAAACAAATCTTAAAGGTTGTTTGGAAACGAGTTTTATGATCAGGTAAATACTTAGAATAAGTATAGAAGCTGATAGAGGTATTGTATTAGTCAAATGGCACTATTTGAGTTTTTACCGTAAAATAATGATTCGAGAGGTAAAATTTGGTTTATTTTGATCACCACATTAAACCCACCTTAAATACGGTTGTGGTGGGAGATTTTAGGATAAGGAATGTGGTGATGGAATGCTAGAAGCAATCGAAAGCGATTTTAGGCTCGAAAGTGCTTAAATACCCTTAACGGGTCAAAATAAGCATACGAGCGAAAACGGGTTTAAATTGTGTAATAAACCTATGATTAGAACCTAATATAGTAGGTAACATTAATTTGAAGAAGTGTATGAGATATAGGAATCAAATAAATATGTTTGTTTGATAAAATGTATAAATGGGTTAAAATTCGGTAAAAGGGGAACGAGTCGAAGGCTTAGAAGTCTCAAAATTTATTATGTTGGATGTTGGATTTTAACTCCATGAGATGGAGAATTAAATTACGGACGCGTAGGAAAAATAATCGGGTAAAACAGATCAATAACGAAGAAGTTATGGTTGTTTCCGTGAAATCGGGTTGAGCTGGGAATGTACAACAACAGCTGAAGGCAACAGTCTGTGAAAACAAGGGCTAGGCGTGACGCCTAGGCCCTTGGCGTCACGCGACGCCCCTAACTCCGGAAAATTTTTAAATTTTGTCATTTTAACCCCTGTACTTGTTTGAACTTAATATTTGACTATCAAAACTAACTTTTAAGTTGGTTTTGATCATAGGTGATCGTCAAGAGTGCCCGGATGAAGATCAAGCTCGTTGAGGAACCAAACACGATAAAATACAAGCTTCCGCGCGGCGTTTCGTCGTATCTTTAAAACGAGGAATTCAATTACATTAGGTTGTTCAAACTTTTAAGATTGTAAAATTTTTAGTAAACTCGTATTTTCTAAGGATACTTAATAGTAATTACATGTTTATTTTCGTTATTTATACGAAAACCTTTAAAATAATAACAAGGGTGTTACAGTTTTGCATTAAATGGCTGCTGATATTTAATATCAATTTATTTGTTTATATTAAAAGTCTGTTGAAAACAACTGTTGTTGCATAAGATCTGTTGTTGCCCAACAATAGTTTCCAAACACCGCTGAAGGGTATTGTCTGTTCTCATAGTTTCTGTTTAATCTAAGGACTGCTGAATTACTAATGTTTCCTAACATCTGTTGTTGGCCAACAGTGGTTTTCAAACAACTGCCATCCATTATCAGAGCAGAGGTTCTGACGTGGACAGATGTTAGCCATCAGATCTTTGAAACTTCTGACACGTCAGCATTCACTTTTTCACTTTATAAACCCCTGTTTCATCCCTAAACAGAGGTTTTACTTTCGTCTCGAGTTTAAAATTCATCAGAGCGGTTTCCACCTTCTTCTTCAACACTTCTTCGTCAACCTCTCGCAACTTTCAATTCCGATCATGGCTTTGATGATGAAAAATTCGCATAACTATCTAGCTATTTTTGAGAAAACCGAGAACAATACTCTCTATCATTCAATGATTGATGCTCTTACATCATCTAAATATAAGGTCATTCTTACTGCCGACGCACCCATTTACCAAGAGACTCTCCGTGATTTTTGGGCAAATGCGAATATTGAACAACAAAACAATGTGGCCGTAAGTATAACTTCAAAAGTCGGAGGTGAATCGGTTGCTATTACCCCCAGTACCATATCAACAACATTTGAGGTAAACGACTTGGCAGGTAAGACATCTTTCCTGAAAAATGAGATTCAAACATACTTGATTGGGAGGGGATATGATGGACAGTTGAATCAGGAAACTATGTTTAAATGTAATTTTCCAACACAAATGAAATTTCTGTTCCATACTCTCTTAATCTGTCTCTCAAATAAAACTACTTCTTTTAATGAAATAACTTTGAAAATTCAGTCATTGGGGTATGCAATTTTGACAAATACTGATTTTAACTACTCCCAGGCACTGTTTGTTGATTTGGTTGCAAATTTAGAAAACATTAAAAAGGGGAAAACTGTTGCTATTAAAAAGGGGAAAACTGTTGCTATTAGAAAGGGGAATACTGCTGGTTTTTTATGTTTCCTAGACTATTAAGCTACTATCTGCAAAAACATGTTTCTCAAAAAGCTTTTGAAAAAGGTAAAGCTATTAAAATGAATAGTCTAACATCTGAAACTTTTACTCGCCTTATGGCTAAAGAGTCAGATGTTTCCAAAACTGAAGCAGAGGGTAATGAGGAAATTTTAGATGAGTCCACAACTGCTCCTCAAACCTTTGTTGCTGAGCCCACTGCTCTTGGTGATCACAACACTACAACCACTGCTGTGAAACCCCCACCAACAAAACTCAAAAAGACCAAAACAAAATCCAAAAAGCCCACCGAAACCAGCAAAACGGGTCCTCTGGAAGATGAGATCCCAGAGGTTAACCCTGTGACAACACAGATGTCACTACAAACCACTGTTGCTACTTCCTCACAACATGTGGAAAGATCTCAACCCATAAACCAAACTCCTCATGATTCCTCACAAAAGGAACATGTTGTATTCACAGAGACACCACAATATGATGTACTCATACACTCATATGAGAGTATACTTAAAATCCCTTCTCCCGGGGCAATGTCTCTTTCGACAGCAATCCCTTCATCTTCTATTCCACTAAAGTTTGTAACACTTCTTCAAGCTATTGACATTTAGACTGATAGCAATCCCTCCCACGAACACTTTACTGAGAGTTTAACTTCAACAATAGCTATATCTGAACCTTTTCAATTACCTAACCCAGAAATAGTTGAGGAGGCTACACCTCTTGAATTTCAGCAAATTCTTGATGGTATTTCAAGTGGAGCAGCTACTACAAATGTCAAATCCACTGATTTACATTTGGAGAGTAGTTTCATCAGTCAGACTCCCTTGAAGGCAACCACTGCTGTGTCTATCAAGGTATCCATTGGTCAGTTCAAGTTAACCACGGGTGAGATCACTAAGGTAACCACTGATGCAGAGGGAAGTCCCCAGAACCAAGAACAAGGGGCATCTACTAATGAAAATTTGGAGATACCTCCTCTTTCAAAGCAGATACAACCACCTCTGGTGGGAATTCAGATGATCCTATTAAGTTAGGTGATGGATTAAAATACCAGGATTTGACGGACAGGATATCTAACTTGGAAATAACTGTTGCTGATATGAAAGATCAATTGAAGCAGTTGGTGGATGCTTTCAAAAGTCGACCTTCTCATCAGCAGCTATGCCAAGAGCTTTGGAATTCTGTACAACCCATTCTTGCAGCTCAAAGGGAACTGGCTGAGATCCAACTTAATTCCCACATGAAGCTAATTAGAGTTATGGTTGAAGCAAGATACAAAGACACACAGGCTGACATCAAGGACATAAAAGAATGCATTGCAAAGTTAACTGGTACTACCCCTGCACCTGTGTTTGAAAAAAGATGATGAAGATGATGCTGAAAAGAGGGAAAAGGATTCCATGAAAAACTTTTGCAAACCAACACCAAGAAATCAGCAAAAACAAAATCCAAAGCCTGCCAAGCAAACTTCTGCAAAATCTCCTGGAAAATCTGATACTGGTAAGAAAAATGGAATTGATGATACCGTCAACAAACAGACAGATAAGGAGATTGAATGAAAGCAGAAGAGGAAGCATACAAAAGAGGAAGATGAAGTGCTCAACATTGGAACGTCAAATAGAAGAAAATCACACAAACACAACGAATCTCCTATTGTCATGTTTCCTAAACCAATATCACCACCAGAAAAACCAACCACTATTGTGAAACTTAAAAGCACTGCTGAACCTAAGAAGCCAGATTATGATACACCTAAAACAAAATTCTCACCAGAAAAACCACCTGTCAAAAGGCAGAATACAAAATCCTCATCACCACTGCCAAACTCCACTGAAACAATTGTTGATGCAACAAATGTTTCAACACATGTTAAGACAACAACGGTTGAGACACCAGTTGTTAGTCAATCCACTGATTCTACCCAATTTCAATTCCTATCACAATCAACCCTTACACTCATAGCACCTTTTTCTTCCCTAACTCCTCCTTCTCCAAAATCAGTTTACACAAGAAAGAGAAAATTCATGGTGCATCAAGAAGAGAAGGAAGAAAAAGATATACCCGCACCAATTCCGTTATCAGCTACTCCATTCATTCAAACTTCACCCAAACCATTCGTCCCACCTCCATCAACAAAGATCAACCCATTGGCAGTAACTTTCCCTCTAGAACTGCTTGCAGTTCAAGATGAAATAACCCAATTTTACACAGAGGATGATCCATCCAAAAGAACCTTCCCATCTCTTCATGGATTAGAAACTCCAAAGAATATTTATGAATATCTGAAGCTAAAGGTCAAAGACGCAGAAGATAAGGAAAAAGAAGAGTGTAAAGGGCTAGGGACATTAACTTATCAGCTCGCATGCAACATTGGCTTGGTGAATTCAAGAAGTTGGAAGATTTTGGTAGAGACCTGAGTAAGAATATGTCAAATCGGTCACCAAATGCTGAGCTACAAAAGATATTAAGGAATGATTTCTTGACCACTATTATGGATACCAAGCCCTACGAAGCCTACATGTCTGATTTTGAAGACTGGCCCCTTGAAGATCTTAATGAGGAAGTTAATAGAATTGAAAAGATGAATAAAGATCCTCAAATGCAAAAATATGCTCCCAACTGGAAACAATACAAAAAGGTTGAAGTGGATGAAGTGTTGAAGTATAAGAGAATGAAGGCAGAACTTGTAGCAGCTAAGGTTGGGACTGCTAGACAAATTGGAAAATGGTCTAGGCAGTATATTGATCGAGCTTACAATAAGTTAGAAGAGCGAAGAAAGACAGATCCATCCCTTCCTAAAAAGCCAGTATACAAAGATGAAACCACTGTTAGACGTCGGCAGACCATTACATCTAAAAAGTTGTTCTCATCAGCAGATGTATCCATCGCTGCCTTGAACCAAAGAAAAAGGCAACAACTGATGGATGAGGAAGATGAAAATAGGTATGCTGAGTACAGAAAAGAGTCTATCAGAAATTAGTTACGATATGGATTAGATGATGCTTCGTTGCAATTACAAGCTAAAGTTGCTCAAGCACTTCAGAAGTTGGCAAGCAGGCCTCAATCGCCAAACTACTCTCAAATAAAACTTCTCCCAAGAAACCCATCAGATCCAAAAATAGTAAAGTGGAAGCCTGACAAAAAGACCCATGAATTGACTTTGATCAAGTCTGATGGTAGTGTTGAAAAGATATCAAGGGAGAATGCACTTGGTCTGAATCTAGTTGACCTCCAAGATCTTTTTAACCTTCAGCTTGATAGGGGTGAAGATGATACTGATTCCTTGGATTTTGAGCTCCAATTCAAAGGGCAAATCCGGGAAATGTTGATGAGAGAATAAAGATCTGCTGATTTCTAAAGTCTGTTGATTCCTTGATTTAGTTTTGCTGAAAGTTTTTGAGGCAGGTGATTGTGTGTTTGTAGTTAACGTTTGTTGAAATTTAAGTTGTATTCAAATTCTATTAAGTACATATGTCTATAAACAGTTTATATTGTCTTTTTGGGTAAACAGTTAAATTGTATGTAACTGATATATTAACCGATAATCTATGTTTATAGTTGTCTTTTAGCTATAATAGATAACACATTTTGGTACAATATCTATACACGAATCTATATGTTCTATTAATATGGGTTATGCATAGTTGTCTAAGAAACGACTCGTGTTTGCAGCTCTCATTTTTAATGAGAGTACTAAATTCTTTGTTAATAACATTATTCTCTTAACATTTGTTTAAAAACCTTTGTAATTTCTGTTGACTGACCTTTTTAACATTGGTTTATTAACATCTGATACTTACTATCTATCATCTGGCAAGCTCTGTTGGAGATAATAGATAACAGTTTTTAGTAAAGTCTGTTGGAAAGCAACAGAGGTTTTTAACAGTTAATAGATAACAGTGGTTTGCTATCAACATAATGGAATTGTTGTTGAATAAACCTATTAACCATTAGTTTATATCAATTTTGTAAGTCTGCACTAATTATTTTTTTACTCTCTGTCAATATGTGTTATGCATGGTTTTCTAAGAAACGACTCGTGTTTGCACACGGGTCTTACCGCTAGTACATATAATAAAAGAAACCAGTTTGAGAACACATGTCAGTCTCTCAGCCACTCTATAATCATATTTGATATTCACTTTATTTGGTCAGGATTAATTAAAAAATTAATTTCAATATCCATAGTTGCTTTTATCGGATTTCTAGATTTCAGTTATTCAAAAATGAGTTTCAAAATTATGGTTTTCTATATCATCAGATTTCTAGACTCCATTTATCCATTTAAGGAACTAGCCAAAGAAATACCATATATATTGAAAGAAACAAATTGTTTAAATTAAACATTTGTTAAAAGTTAGATTTTTTACTCGTATTATCAATTATTATTAGATTTAAAATTGAATTAGTTAAATTAATCTGTTAAATGTAGCCATGATATTCTACGAATATATTAAAATAATAAACTTTCAAATTCTAATTGATTAATTAATTTAAACCCTTAATTAAATCATCTATACTACTCTATTCTATATCTATATCTATTTTATATTATATAAAATATATTTAATGGCACGTGTCATCCGTTTGGGGTATCTAATTTTTATTTTCCCCCTATTTTTCCAACTTATCTTCTTTTCCTACTTATCTCATATTAGTTAGATAAATAATAAATTAATACTAAATTTTATCCCACTTTGAATGTCGAATATAATCTTTCCATTTTTCGAATAAAATATTAGTTATTATTGAATAATATGTCTGACCATAATATCTTTGTTTCAATAATTATCTTTGCAATCACCAAATCTATTGTGTATTGATTATATCCGTTAGTTTTTTAAAATAATATTTTTTATTAAATTGTAATACACGAGAGTCTTATAGATCTTTTAGTATACAAAAAGGAATTTATTCATCCTGTATAATACACAGGGTTTTTAAGATATAACTTTTTTATTATTTAGTATATAAAATTATATTTATCAAATCCGAACAATACACAAGGTTATTAATGATATAACATTTTTTATTATTTAATATATAAAATTACATTTCTTTAACCCGTGTAATACACAGGGTTCTAGCCTAGTATAATATATTAATATATACCATGAAAGATATTGTCAAACTACAAAGCAAATCTACCGAATAATTTATTAAACAACTAATATAATATAAAGCTTAAAACAAAGACTTATTTTTTAACCAATTTAATTAAACAACCAATATAATATAAAGCTTAAAAAAAGACTCTTTTAACCAATTTATTAAACAATCAATATAATATAAAGCTAAATAAAGACTTATTTAAAAAAAAAACATTTCCTTTATTTTATTCTGTTGTTCTAACTATCTCTCATTTAGTAAGAAATTTATTGGTCTATTTACTTATTTATTTTTATTTTCTTTCCAATAGGTATTTCAAAGTACATTTCTGTAAATAAAATATCCGTGAGACCAATATTTTCTCCAAAGGACAGTCTTATTAACCGTATTAAGGCTTGTTGGTAAAGTATTTCTTTCTATGTGGTTGAGTGTTTAAGTCTGGTGCTGAATATAGTTGTATATTTAAGAGTGGGATTAAACAGTGTATGAGTTACTCGTTCATATATATATATATATATATATATATATATATAT
The DNA here is from genome assembly GCA_030545235.1 of Helianthus tuberosus. Classification (NCBI taxonomy): domain Eukaryota; kingdom Viridiplantae; phylum Streptophyta; class Magnoliopsida; order Asterales; family Asteraceae; genus Helianthus; species Helianthus tuberosus. The sequence goes on along the minus strand of JARYGA010001000.1, from coordinate 13,500 downwards.
ATATATATATATATATATATATATATATATATATATATATATATAGCTTTATGTTAGGATCAAATACATATAGGATTAACATGCAAAGCATGCGAATTAATAGAAAACAATAAAAGGACACGATGACAAAATTGTAAATTAATAACTTATTTTTTGAGGCGGTTTAAGTACTATTGTGTGTATTACTCTTAACCATAATGTAACACCCTAACATGTTTGAACCGAAAAGACGCAGCGGAAATACTTACTATAAAATTTCTTTCTTTATAAATGTTCTATTATACTTGAAAACCATTTAAAAACAACTTCTTTAGAAGAAGAATTATTTCATTTATCCTTCATTAATGTATCAAATATAACATACTAATACAAACTACATGACCACCCATTCCATACAATCCATGTCTCTTCAACTCTATCCTCAATCACCTGTCATTCATGATGATGATCCATAATTATCTACAACCCGCAGTCACTACATACATTGGCATCATTAGCACACATTATATGTATGTATGTATGTGTGTGTATATATATATATATATATATATATATATAGGGAGGGTTATATTGAGAACGCTAAATATTGCGAGAACCGTGAGAACGAATGAGAAAAGCAATCAAAACCGAATTTTTTTAATACAAACCTCATTCTAATTAAAATACAAAATCAAAAAAGAATTCACAACATCAAATAATTCATTTCTCCTCTCAAAATCACTCTTACTATATTTTTTACACATGTGTAAATATAACAAATTTACACATGTGTAAATGACAAAGTTACACATGTGTAAATTTTCGTTATTTACGAATTCTCATAAATTTAAACGTGTAAATTTAATTTCTAACATTGTATTCGAATAATAATCATAAGTGTAAAAAAAATTTTGAATTTGAATTATTTTTGACCAAGTTCTCGTGGTTTTTTCATTCGTTCTCACGGTTTTCGCGATATTTAGCGTTCTCATTTAAACCCTCCCCTATATATATATATATATATATATATATATAGGGTCTCATCGCATTCTATTCTCATATACATTCCATTTGGTTATCATCCTGAATTCAATCAATTCATCTCGGTGTCTAACAATCAGTGAGTTAACAATAAAGTACCCACATTTCATCTCATTCTCAAAGACAACCCGGTTAGCATCGTTAATACTCCTGTATATTAACACCATAAATACTTACATATATGACTCACACATTCGAATACCTATGGTTCAATAACGCGTGTACATATTATCTAATCCAACTCTTTCATGTATAATAAGTTCTACTTCATTCACCTACCCCTTTATCCAAACTCTTACTTACAATTCACATTCTCACATATTCGAACGAACAAATCTTAGTCACATACTACTATACATATAAGTCTCGTAAATACCAACCTACGTGCATACTCATTTCTATTCATGCTTACCTATGGGTTCCATCCACTGGCATGCAATTAAATCTATACATACATGTCCACATACTTATTTCATTCCCACATATACTTGCATACACTCCCCGTTCTTACCCGCACCTCATAAACACTCTTTAATGACTATGAGGTACATTTCGAGATCTTAAAAATGAGTTCTATACTCACCCGTACCTCATAAAACTCTTTGGTAAGGTTGTGGTACATTATGGAGGTTTAACGAGGCTTGTGAATGGGTATATAGGGTCCGGAATCGAAGAAAAACGAAGAAACAGGGCTGTCGGCATCGGTTGGCGCATAGACAGCAGCTTAGGGCGTCAGCCAACTGCTGCCCAACGTTGGAGACGCTGCTACCAGCGTCGGCGATGCTGCCTCAGCAATACCGACGCCCAGATTTCGTTCTTTTCGACGTTTCGACCCCCATTCGCGCATCCCGAACTTCCGAAAACGTAAAATAACATTATTCCAAGCCCCCAAATCATTTTAACAACTAACCCCATGTCCCCATAATCAAATCTATACTTTTATCATGCTTTCTTGATTTTGACCCGTTTGATTTTACCAAGTTATTTCCGACATAGTTAACTACTTATGGCCCGATACAACAATACTTACCTTAGTACTATGATTACCTAAACATTCTTACATGGTTCCCATACATCCAAAAAAACCACATCCGACACATACTTTCTACATTTTGATCCGTTTGAACTTAACGAGAGTTTTTTTATAACTAATTCACATAGTGTCCAATACGACCTTACTTACTTTCGTTCTACCATTACTTACCCCTCCTTTCATGATTCCCATCCTTTTTCTAATCAAAACTCATTAGATAATAATAAATTTAGTTCGGAAATCACTTACCTTAAGCGTCCGGATTCGCATCCGTTTCATTGCCTTCTCTTGACCTGTTAGCCTTCTGTGCTTTTGTCCTTGACATGAGGCTTATCTTTACATGTCACCACATTTACATTCTTGTTAACATACATGATATTACATATCACCAAATCATAACTAATTCATATCTTGTATTTGACTTTTAATTGTCAATCCTAACAAGCACAAGGCGTAGACTTAACAATGCATCATTCCAATTTTCACAATTGAACTTACCGTCAAGTATACCATATAATGACCCATCATGCATCACTCAATCCTCCTAGTCTTACAATCATATTAGGATTTCTAATCATATTATTCTCATACTCGTTGACTTTTCATAAAGTCAACGGTCAAGTATACAAACTTCCAACGTAGGAACATACGTCGATATTGATGTAGTCAATCATACTAATGGCACTAGAACATTTCTTACCCATGTAGTGAAATACATATAACCATGTAATCACCTAGTTACATACACATACACATGTGTAATCATTTTTATGCATGTTAGCATTTTCATAACTTCACAACTAGTATATCTCCTACTAAGCTAACTCAACACATTCCAACTTCATCCCCTTCTAATGATCTCATATGCTTCCCGTTTAGTATATATATACTTCTCAATTTCGATTAAGCAATTATTCAAACTTATGATAAACATCATACCACTCCAACAAAGAGTACAACCTTCTAATGCACAAATTTTACCAAGTCACATAACCAACCAAAATTCCTACATGTATTCCATCTAAAATACATTTCACATGTTTATTTACCATCAAATACATCATATCCCCATATTATATGATTTCATCTATTACTTGCATACCATTTCATCTATTAATCTCACCTAGGCATTTCATCAAACACTTGGTGTTCATACCACTATTTATGCATAATGTATAAGTGTTTCATGCTTTACTTCCTACTTCATGCATTCATTCATCAATCAACAATTAAAATCACATTTCTTCCATAACATACTCAATCTAATTAACAAGAAACAACTACATATTACATGATATATCATATTAGCACAAGAATTAGACATGGGTAATATACCCATGTCGCCATCTTCATCATCCCAAATGGGTTTCACCTCCAAACATCGAATTAATCAAAATCATGCATAACACATGTTCCATATGGTGATTCTAACACATAATCATGCTTAATTTCATACTAATTCATGGATTAGTCAATAACCCACTTCTTGCAAAATCACCAAATCAAGATTTACAACTTACCACATGTTTGTTAGGATTGGATGATGAGAAATTTCATCCCATGCAATGGATTGAGCTTAATTATTTCTTTAATTTGGGCAAAAATGATTGAATTTGAAGTTCTTCGTCCTTCCCCTTGTGTGTGTGTCGCCACCCATAACCCATATATTGGGTTTTTATTTTTTATCCACCAACTATTAAAGACTTTCTAATCTCATTCTGTTTCAGCCCCTATAGTTTATGTTAGTTATTTGTTTGGTCACAAACTTCAACCCCGTCACTTAACTTATATTTGAGCTAAGTCAAACACTTAGTTATATTATTTCATGCCACGACACAATAGGACATTCTAGTAAATCCAAATTTGGTTTTTGGGGCGTTACACATAAACTCTAAAACCTCTACCTATTTATAGCCTAATTATGATTAGGCTAATTACCCTTTACGCCCTTGAGTTTAACTAAATCATAAATTTATTCTTCTAAGATTTTTAATATATTTTGTCTAAAAAAATATATTTCTTTAAGCGCAAGTCATGTTCCTTTATATATTGAAATACAATCTACCATCCTTCTTTCGATGTTCTCGTCTTGACTGATGTGTTGATTATGACTCGATAAACATTGTCTTTGTGTATGGCGGCATGCGAACAATCATGGGCGCCGGCGACGTTGTATCAGTGTCGCTGGGTACACTTGTATTCGTTGATTGTCGCAGATTACCACAAAGTCTTTAATACTTAGCCAAATCTGATCTTAAATCGTAGATGCATCGGCGAAACTGAGATGATACCGGGATGTGCACGTGCGACCTAGAGATGTCACCGGGATGTACACCAGAGACACTGAGATGTCACTAGGATGTGCAACGGCGACCCTATCATCCTCACTATGTGCTGGCGAAACAAGCAATACCTGGCGACAATGAGAATGTTGCCAGTGATTATCAACTAATCAACTAGGTCTTGATCTGCAATCTATTAATCTTGATAGTTTCAGCCCCTTCACCTCATGTTCTGTTATACAATGGTCTCAAAAGTTCCACAATCTTTCCCAAGACCATTGTACACCACTTTAACTTCACACGCTAATCCACACGATCAACAAAGTTTCCTTTACATAATGTCGCCAAGTTCTTCTAAATAGGTCTTCAAGACTAGCTTGAGTTGATCCTTTAACCTCATATTCTACATCTTCAATCCCAGTACTTTGTTGATAACATTAGACTATTCTTTTCAGACCCAACAATTTCCTCTTAGTATAATGTTATCAAATTCTTATAAAATCTTCCAAACCGTCAATCCAAACTCTATTTTGATATTCAATTTGGCAAGCGTAAGTCTCAATTTCAAAACCCAATATAACTAACTTAGCTAATACCTGCCTAACATGAAAAAAAGGTATGGTCGCTTGTTGTAGTCGTCTTCCTTGTCAGCGTCCAATGTCATCTTTGATTATCGCAGGTCATTACTTTGTTATAAGAACAAAGCAATTTATCCCAAAACTCCCCCTTTAATTTTGAGTTGTCCCAAGCTAATTGCTTTAATTTTATCACACAAATCTTCTGTGGTTTCTTGATTTCGATCACTCACATGCCAGTTTTTATTTTCTAATTGTTGCTTTACACATTTTGATATCAGAATTATTAATGATCCGAGCAACATGTGTTTTCTTTGATTAATCTCTTAACAATTTAATTGTCTCCTATGATTTAATCATGTTTTCATAGTTGCCAGCATATTATTAAAGTATGATCGTTTCACACGGCTTAGTTTCTTTGCTTTAATCACATAACACGATGGTTTTTTGTCTTTTATTCATTTTCTGACCCATTTGAACATTTTGATCCTTGCTTATTCCTACTTCATGAATATCGATTTTCTTATTTTCTTCATTTTGTCAATACGTCTTTATTGTTCCCTAAAGTAATTACTTTGTTAACTAGTAACATTGACTTTTACTAAAAAATACACTTAGGGGGTGTTTGTTTTTTCAGAAAAACCTCTTCTGACCTCTTATGTCTGCGCCACGCAGACCACGCACAGACGTTTAGCTCTGCAGACCATTTGTTTTTTAGAAGACATTTCATTAAAAATTATCTTCAATCCTCTTCGCGTCCTCTTCCCCACGCAGACATGGTCCAATGTCTTCCCACCTCTTCCAACCCTTTTAACCTCTTCTTCTTTCTCAAAACACAAAACACAGACATCTCTTCCAATGGAATGTTTACTCAGTACCAAAAATGCCCCCTATGCTCCGATTAAAATCAATTTATGGCTGCCAAATTTCAATCGATTGGAACCTGCAATAAATTTAAACAGGAACAAAAGAAATATAAAAAAGTGAATGAATTACTAGAAGCATTTTGAGTATCAAAAACTTCCATTGTGGAGTCAATTGTTTTCTCTTTCAATATCCAGTATCCAAATGGACCAAATCAATTGAAATTATTTTGATCTATTCTAACCTCGTAAAATATTGTGATTAGTTTTATTACTTTACAGTTTTCAATTAAGTTAATGGCCAACATTTAGCGGTTGCGAGTAATTTATTCGTAGAAGTTTGTTGTCATATGAACCATAATATAGTTTTGAGAGATGGTGGATGCAATAGTGAGAGATTTAGATGGGAGATGGGAGATGGTGGTGGTAGATGAAGCTGAGAGTTTTGCTCTGTTTGTAGATGTGGGGTTTTAAAAAGAGGTGAAATAATCAAACACTTTTTTTATTACACTCTGCAGACATTTGGTCCACATCTTCTCGTGCAAACGTTTGCAGATGTGGTCCGCAGACTGCAGACCTTTTACATCTGAAAAAACAAACACCACCTTAATGTTTTCCCTTGTGTTTTCCTTATGTTTTGAACAATGACAAAATTCCTTATTTTCTTCCACTTAATTGAATTGATTTGTAGTTGACCTTCAACCCACTTAGATTTTATTCTTTTTGTTAGGCTTAAATTGCAATCTGTGAATTTTGATTTGATTCACAGTCCTTCAGGACCTTCGTGCGATTAAATCATCCTTTTAAATTAGTCTGATTTCTGAATTAATAGGTTTGTTTCTATTCCATATTGATTTTGAATCTGATGTTTCAATATGCTTGAAGGGGTTATTACGTGTTAATGATCATGCCTTGTTCGATATATATATATATATATATATATATATATATAGGGAGAAGATCATGCGAGAACCACCTCTTATTGCGAGAACCGCGAGAACCAGTGTGAACACATGGCATTTTTGTAATTATAACACATTTATAATAAAACACGCGCATTCCTCTTTTTTTGTTACTGTTCTCTGTTTTAGGGTTTCAAGAGTTTACCAGTTCACAGTTTTCACAAGTGGCAGAGAGGCGTTCATGGAGGTTTCACGGCGGCGAAGGGGCGTTCACGGTGGTTTTCACGGCAGAGAGGTAGTCGTCGTTCACATATTTCACGGCGGTGGTAGTCGACACAGTGATTACGGTGGTATATGACATCATCTGATTCATCATGTGTCGATCCTCATACATCTGATGATCCTCCTCATACATTGTTCCTCCTGTAAGTCTAATCGTGCCATTCATCCTACCATTGTTCCTCCTGTAACTCTAATCGTGCCACACTCCTCGATTATTCTGATTATTCTGTTCGTGTTGCCCTAATTTCGAATGGAATACTTGATTACGAATCGAGGAAGAACATATCATCTATGATTATGTTCTTACTGCAACAATATCGATTATAATACGAATTTTGTAGCACTAACCTCAATTATTCGACGAATTTTGAAATGTCTGATGGTAAAATCCATATGACGAACAGTTTATGGTGTATTGTTATCGCTTTGACGAAGACGAACTACTGATGTAATCGAGACGAAGACGAACTACAGGGAATTGCTGATGCTTGAAAACTGAGAACTGCTGATGCAATTAGACTGTCGGACTTGAATTTTGTATAAATATACCATCATGCACATGTGCAACACTTTACCATTACCCTGTAACCATCACCAATAATCTACAACTTGCACATGTTCAGCACGTTACCATTACCAATTCACGGCGGCATCCACGGTGGCATCCCGGCGGCTGCATCCGTGACGGCGACATCAATGGCTTCCTAATCGACGTTAACACATCACTCCTACCACCACAACGACAACGACAACTACTCCGACTATAACTCCATCATAGACGTACTTCAGTTGACTAACCACCGTTCACGGCTAGTTCATGTGATTATGTTTTATTATTGAATCTGAATTAATTATATTATTGCTTGATTTAGTTTATGTTTTTTAATCACATGTATCATTTCTGTTTAATTTGTTTTTAAGTTTTATTTACATGATTATTTTACATCATGCCAGGGCTGTTGGAAGATATCGAAAGTGGTGACCATAGGTGTGAGATAGTGGTGACGGTGGCATGATGTGTTTTGAATTGGGCCAGTAAACAAAACTGATGTCACTGATGTGTTCGACATAGTGCTCATTTGAACAGAATATCAAACATGTAAGCTGGAGATTTCTATAAGAAGAAAAAAGGTAGTCAACTGCACAGTGATGGCTACATTATGGATCATATGGTCGAGCAGAAATGAGAATGTATTCAAATTCGTGTAGATTTCAAATGCTAGAAGACTGGAACAAGTCAAGGAGTGTACTCTGTTGTGGATGAAAGTCATAGCCAAAATGGAGAATTAGAGCCAAAATGGAGAATTTAGTGACTGAAGAGTGGTACACCAGTGGTGTAAATGTAATAGAAAATTAGGAGTTTATATGTTTATTGTAAGCGTAATTCTCTATTAGTGGTGTAAATGTAATAGAAAATTAGGAGTTTATACGTTTATTGTAAGCGTAATTCTCTAGTTCCTGGCTAGAGTTCTGGTTTGAATATATGGCATCTTGTTCTGTTCAAAAACAATGTCGTTATATATAAAATGATAATGCTCGTGTTATATATAAAATGATAATGATCGTGTGCATTGTATTGACATGGTTACTGTTTCGCACAATGCACATGGGCATACATGTTTACTGTTTCACTCCACATCGTTGTTGTTTTGACCAATGCACATGTGCATACATGTTTACCATTTCATTACACACGGTTATTGTTTCGAACAATGCACACGTGCATACATGTATATTTTTTAATTACAAGTAATACGTTTTCCTTACATATATATCAACATATGTAATGTGATACCGCATACGTAATAGGGTACCACATACGTAATATGATATAAACAAAAATACAATATTTCAAAATATACACATGCATTACCGACATGTTTATTGTTTTTATTAATGCACATGTGCATTACCAACATTAACACAGTTACAACAAGTAAATATAACACCCTCATCATAAGAATCACATAATCCGTTCAAAAATCATTATTGCACATATGCACGACCAACATATACTATACCAAACAACACATTACATCCTAAATTAACAAATATAACCATCTGTAATACATTATACAATACCAATATGTATGTTATTTCAAACTATGCACATGTGTAGTACCAACATTCCCTCTACCAAACAACATAATACATCATATATTCACGAACATGATCAATCGCCTCTGATAACGACAGTTTTTTGTTGCTATCTTCACTCTCACGTTCTTAAGTTGCAAGTCTTGAATTTCTTTATCTTTGTTGAATATGCAATCAAACTTCTCACCACTCCCTTTATACATCTCAATATGTCGAATAGCGAACAACCCGCAATTTGTGAAGTAATAAAGGGATTTTGTTTACTTGTTCAATTTTTTCATAGTGATTTCGCTCACTTGTCCTCCTCTTTATGCTTTTTTTTCTTCTTCTTGTGCACCTACATGGGATATATTTAATGTGTTTACATAAATGATATCATTTAACATGAAAGTAATAAAGGATGCACATGTGCATAAACTCCCAACTACATCATCGAATATTAGTCAACCTTTTTTACCTCTTTGTTTAACCGTTGCGTAATCATCTTCCATTGCATCCGGCATTTTTTTGACTCTTCATCCCTTGATTTCAAAATGAAAGTTACCTTCTTTGATTTTTTTCCGTTATCGATCTACGATAATAAACAAAACAAAAAAAAATATGATTAACAAACATACAATCTTAATGAATATGTGCATTAACTTTAACATTATCATTACTATATACACTATGCACATGTGCATCAACATAAATTACATTGTTAACATATTCTGGCAAAATTCTGGCAAACTATGCACATGTACAACAACATGAATGATCTTATTAACATATTCTGGCAAATTATGCACATGTGCCTAACTGCACATTTTCATACATATGACTGACCTAATTGAAATAATCTGGCAAAATATGCATTTTTGCATAACTATGCATGTGCATTAACATGACTGAGCTTATCAACAGGTTTGCTTCGATAAAAAATAATAGACAAAACAAAAGTTACTTTCTTCGATTTTTACCTCTTTGTTTAACTGTCGCGTAATCACCTTCCATTTCAAGTCGCATAATCATCTTCCATTGTTTAACTGAATTCATAAAATTAATACGTTTGCGCGAGTTAAAACATTTGAAAAAAAATGATAATGCACATGTGCATAACCGCATATTGCATCATTAATAATACTAATATTAATAGTAACTTCTCAACACTTACTAACCTTTTTGCTTAACAGTCGCATGCTCGTCTTCTGTCGCATCTGGCATTCTTTTCGACCCTTTATCTCTCGACTTTAGGACAAACGTAACTTTCTTTGTTTTTTTTTTCCATTTTACTGTATACAATGAGAATGTATATTAACTTTAATTTATATTACTTTGCTAGTATGTTAGTTCAAACTACATATACAAAATCCATTATACATTCCCAAAATCCGCTATACATCGGGCATACGCATCTATACAACTATGACCATGCAACTTCAGATATGCACATGTCCATACATATAACTATGACATATCTTATCAACAATATATACGAACCAACACACGCGCATAACTATAACTATGCAACTACAATTATGCACATGTGCATACATACAAATATGAAATAATTTATCAATATATACATATGTTATCACATTATGCACATATGCATACCTATACATGGCCCAAAAAACAAAGTCGGCTACAAATTATAAACATAATTTATCACGTTATGCACATGTGCATACCAATCAAGCATAAATATGAACCAAAACCATAAGTTATCAGTAAAACCATAATTTATCACATTATGCACATGTGCATTCCAACACGTTATGCACATGTGAATACCAATCAAGCATAAATACGAACCAAAATCATAAGTACAACCATAAGTTATCACATTATGCACATGTGCATTCCAAATCAAACACAAACACATAATCGTATGAACTTACATTGGTTGTAATCTACTTACATCTACTGTATTCTACATGAACAATATTATGCACATGTGCATTCCAAATCAAACACCAACATATAATCGTATTAACCTTACATCAGCTGTAATCTACATTAACAAGATTATGCACATGTGCATTCCAAATCAAACACAAACACATATGCACAACATCGACTGTAATCTACACAAACAAACATCGGCTGTAATCTACACGAATAATATTATGCACATGTGCATTCCAAATCAAACACAAACACATAATCGTATTTACATGAACAAAATTATACACATGTGCATTCAAAATCAAACACAAACACGTAATCGTATTGACCTACATCGGATGTAATATACATGAACAAGCACATAATCGGCTGTAATCTAAACAACAAGCACATAGGAACTTTGTATGAACTTATATAATATGAACTTACCTCGCCGATTATGCCGATTATGACCGTCATTTGCCCTAAATCGATTCGTTTTGACCGTTTTTTGCCCTAATTTCGACCCGGTGACTAATGTGCGGTCGACGATTGACTAGCAACGATGATCGTATGGCGTATATTGATGATGAACCGCTGGAATTGTGAGCGTCTGTGAGTATCAGACTGATGTTTATGAGATTTTTTGGGGAAGAAATCGATTGTTTGGGAGAGTTGTGCTTGGTTGTGGTAGTTGTTGGACGTGAAATTGTATTGTCTATTATAGTTTAATTGAATGTTCATGTCCGTGTCGTTTGAGAGGGGAGCGGGATTTTAGAAATTTTTTTATTATTTACAAAATTGCCATCCGTTCACATTGAATGTTCATGTCCATCTCGCGGTTCTCGCAATAAAGGTGGTTCTCGCATGAACCTCACCCTATATATATATATATATATATAGGGTTAGGATTTAGAGAAAACAAGGGAAAGTGTGAGAACGGTTATGGATTGTCAGATCAAAACCATCAATGGACTAGATTGCGCGGTGGCGTTTTCGTAAATAACATCAATTTTATTATGTGGGACGCACTTCATTAAGGGTAAAAGGGTCTTTTACCACTCAAATTCAAAACGCCAACAAAAAATGATAACACACCATTCAAAAAAATAAAACGCCATTAAATACAAACGCCAAAAATTAGTGATAAAACGCGTTGGAGATTACAGGAAGAGGAAACAACACAGTAACTGAAATTCAGTTATTAACATTTATTAGAAGAAATTCCCTCCTAAATTACGCGCCAAAAATCATCATTATATAAACGACGTTAAACATCGCTTCCATAATCACTTCAATCTATCATTCTTCAAAAACATATTTTACCAAAAACGCCAAGTTTAACCAAAACGCCAAAAATGGCAATAATCGTTTGGTGGAGATACACTCTGGCAATCAGGCGATTTGTCCTACGTTTTGATAACAGAAGGAGGGTGTATGTTTGGACGATCAAGGCAATTTTGAAGATGAAGAAGAGGTACAGAGGGGTATCCTATCTCTTGGTATCGCTCTGGATAACGAACGCCATGAAACACATAAGCTTATGAAAACATTAACAAGGAAATTTGGACCATACTCTTTTTGGCTTTTCATGATATTTCCGACTTAAAGCATCAGCTACTACGTTAGCTTTTCCTGTATGATACTGTATATCACAATCATAATCACTAAGAATTTCTATCCAACGTCTTTGCCTCATGTTTAATTCATTTTGCCCAAAAACATATCTTAAACTCTTATGGTCGGTGAAAATAACAAACTTACTACCGTAAATATAGTGTATCCAAATCTTAAGGGAAAAAAATTATTGCTCCTAACTCTAGATCATGGGTTGTATAATTCTCTTCATGTTTCTTAAGTTGTCTAGAGGCATAAGCAATTACCTTTTGACGTTGCATCAACACACATCCAAATCCTAATTTGGAGGCGTCACAATAGACTACAAAGTCTTCAGTTCCTTCTGGCAAAGCAAGTATTGGAGCATTGGTTAACCTTTGATTCAAAATCTTAAATGCTTCTTCTTGTTTTGGTCCCCACTCAAACTTAACTGATTTGCAAGTCAATTTGTTAATGGAATGGCTATTCTAGAGAAATCTTCAATAAAACGTATATAATATTCGGCCAGTCCAAGAAATCTTCTTACTTCTGTTGGGGGCTCAGGGAGTTTCCATTTGGTAATCGCCTCAATCTTTGTGGGATCCACATGAAATCCTTCATGATTAACCAAATGTCCAAGGAATTGCACTTCTTGTAACCAGAATTCACATTTTGAGAATTTAGCATAAAGCTTTTCTTTTCACAATAATGTCAGGAGTATATGCAAATGCTCCACATGATCTTCCTTACTCATAGAGTAAATTAGAATATCATCTATAAAGACAATTATGAATTTATCCAGATATGGATTACATATCCTGTTCATCATGTCCATAAATGCAGCTAGGGCATTGGTTAAACCAAATGGCGTGACTGTAAATTCATAATGACCGTATCTTGTTCTAAAACAGTTTTAGGAATGTCCTCTTCCTGTACTTTCAATTGATGATATCATGAGCGTAAATCGATCTTAGAAAAGAATCG
>JARYGA010000999.1:17500-22387 GCA_030545235.1 Helianthus tuberosus | reverse complement strand
AAGCGTAACGCTTAAATGTAAAGTCAACAGACAAGGACTAAACCTGTCAGACATTGTCTGTTGACTGGTACCTAAGCGTTGCGCTTTGTCCAAAGCGCCGCGCTTAGGTGGGACTGTTTGTTTTTTGGTGGAAAAAGTGAGCTTTTGGTGGAAGAAGTGGGGTGTTGGATTGTTGTTTGGTTGTATTTGGTTGTGTTTTTTTTTTTTTTTTGAAAAATTGTAGTTTTTTGTTTTATTTTTATAAAACATATATAATTTAAAGTTGATTTATAACGGTCGTTTAACGTGAGTGTGCCGGTTATAGTTGATTTATAACAGTCGTCTATAAGATACGTTTCATTATGCTATTGTTTTTATAAATGTTGACCGATTTTATTCTGCTAGATTACACGAACATGTTTAATTAAAACATTGTACAATAAGTTGCGAAAGAGAAGTATGAAATAAACGCAAACAATCGAAACAAACATCGTGTAAATAAAAGATCAACTGCATAAATATATATATAAAATCAGTTTGTACATACAAAACAAAAGTACAACTGAATATCTAAAACAGAAGTACAACTGAATCTCTAATACAAAATAAAAACTAAAACTAATGATCCTCTGGCGGTGAGAACGGTGGCAATGGATGGGGCGGCAAATCCCGCGTGAGCCCGGAGCTCCATCAGCTTCTCTATAATCCACATCGGGTATCGCTCAGAACGTCGGAGACACCGATCGAAGTCACGAGCCACTGCCTTCGCAGCAGGAGGTAGGTCTGCATAGACGTGCTGTAGGTACTACGGCGGGTACGGAGGTGGCGGCGGCGGCTGTGGTGGGATCTCGTCGTCAACGACGTGATCAGCTGGAGGCGAATGCGGCGGAGGCGGAGGCTTAGCCTGATCCTCAGGCTGATCCTAACCTAGAGCCTCACGCTAAGCCTGCCGAGTCGCAGCCTGAATAGCCGGAGGCGCTAGTACTACGTCCCTAAGCTCAATAACTACTAGGATCACCTCTGGCAACACCTCGGGCTCCTAAACCTAATAATCGCGCGTCCGAAACCTCAGGCCAATCCCGTCAAATTGGTGCGTCAAACGCATGCTTGATACTGATGCTCGGCCTAATCTAGTCGACAGAATGGCCGGGGACAGTAGCGGGTCACTCTCGGGCACGATCCCTAAAGAGCGCGCGATCGCGGTAACGTAAGACCCGCCGTAGAGCCTACCGCGCTCCTGCCTATAATAAGCGGCAACAAAGTACTCCGCCAGGCACGCAGCGAGCACGCATTGTTGGGGCCGCAATAGGCAGTACAGAAAGAAAAGGTCACCCATGTTGACATTGTCCCGGCTTTGAAACCGGGGCACGATCGATGACCTAATGATGCGGTGAAGGTATCTGTACAGAGGGTCTCTGATAGCGGTAGCGTTTTGCGAGGATTTCCCAAAGGGAACCCTCTCAATAGCCATCCAAAAACTAATAAGGGTATGCCTGTCTAAGGCTCTAACCCCCTGCGTATAAACATCTGTATCAAGCTCGGCCTGTGTGTACAAACCTGAATGAACGGCCAAAGTCCCGCAGTTTCATCCCAAACTCCTAGCCAGGCAGACGAAAAGTAATCTCGTGCACGACATGATCCGGTTCCTCCACATAATCATCCGGATGAGACGTGTATATAAATGACGAAAGAAACTCGACCGTAATCTCACGATACGAGTCCTCCAACGCAGTCTGGAACAAATGCGCAAACGGAGTATCCAACCCAACTATCTCCCTCGCCCTCGCGGCCTCGTCCACGGTCTCTAAAAGCTCCCAATCAATCCCCATATGCCCCTATCTCCATGGTGCGCAATGCCAATCTGACACCAACGAGTACGTCAGATACACGTGACCGTGTAGTGGATCAACTGCGACCTGCTCCTGATCCTCTAAACCCATATCCATATCAAAATCCATATATGTGTGTTAAAAAAATAGAAATTTAAAAACAATTTTATAACACATTTAAAAACAAATAATATAATTTTAAAAACAAATATTATATTTTTATAACAAATTTATAAACTTTTTTTTTATTTTTAAAAACAATTTTATTTTTAAAAAATAATGTTTATTTTTAAAAACAATTTTATAATTTTTAAAATAAGGGCAAAACGCAGCGCTTTGTGCAGCGCTTTGCCCCTTCTGTTTTTCAAAAAAAAAAAAACCAATAGAATGAAACAACGGACTCGTAAGAATCTTAAACATCGGACTCGTCAGAGTATTCACCGAAAAGGTAGTTGCTAAACCACGACATCGTATTTTGAAGAAACGCTACTAAAACAACAAAACACGCGAAAGAATGAAACACTTTTGTGATTTCGAATTTTGAATGAATATCGAACGCATGGCCAGCCTTCTTAAAAGCACCAGAATTTGTGTCGAAGCGTCGTGCTTTGGCCAAAGCGCGGCGTTTAGGGTTATGTGTGACACATCTGACAACCATGTACAGAATCAAACCTCGTATCAAAGTCACATCACCTTTTGTCTGGAAAAGAACCATAGACGCCGCGCTTTGGCCAAAGCACGGCGCTTTGGGGGTGTGGAAATAAGCAGGGCCGGCTCTTGGGCCGGCCAACCCGTGCCGAAGCCCAAGGCCCAAATTTTCAAAAGGCCCGAAAAGTATTTACAAGCTTTTATATATTTATTAAATTATATATTTAGTATATTCATCCGTTTATTATGCAAAAAATAGTATTGGTGGTATAGTGGAAAAAACCATCTCAAGATAATGTAAAGGTCCCAAGTTCAAATTTTGGCTCCACCATTAAGGTTTATTTTTTTTAATTCATTTCCCCTTAACCACAATTTTGGACCAATTCTTTTTATCACCCGAGGCCTAAATTTTTTCGATAGTTTTCGGGGACGGCTCTGGAAATAAGGACAGATGTGTGAATATCATTATCCTTTCTTTATCTTTAACCAAGTTGAAATAAAAAGATGATATTTCATGAGTGTTATTTTTTTTAAAGTTTTGCTAACACTAAAAGTTTAACGCCCTGAATCCCTAACCGCTTATTTTATAACGTTTTGAGTCTAATTTGTAACACTTACTTTTTATTTTGGACTCAAGTGGTTAAACTCACTAAAACACAAGGACTCAAAACGTTATAAAATGAGTGGTTAGAGTCTCAGAGCGTTAAACTTTTTGAATTTGGACTCAAGTGATTAAAACCACTAAAACACATAGACTTAAAAAGTAATTTACTCAAAGATATATATAACATATATTGTTTTACAGATAGATTCTTTTGAATATAATCAATCGTCGCCTAAAATGACTCTGCTATGTACTTCATCCTTAGTGATTTGCATAGATAAGAGTAGAGGTGATGATTATTGACAGAACCAAACCCGACTAAAAAATCAGGTTTAAGTCGACTAACACGGCCTCAAAGCCGTCCCCGAAAAAGATAATGATAATTTGGGCCTCGTGCAAGACAAAAATTTTTGGCCCCACCCTATAATTGGTATTGATCGAATTTTGGTTTCGTTCAGTATAGTACAATACAAGTACTTGATGTAAATAATAAATATTACGCCCAAGATGTTTTAACAAGCATAAAATGTAATATACTAAAGTAATAATATTACATTATCACCTATAACATTCTTATATTTTATTCTTACATTTTATGATAATAGTCACTTGTAGATGAAGGTATACTATAATTAAGTTAAAACAATAGAAAACTAAAATAATAGATATAAAGATATATCAACAATGTGCATCATATTTGCTTGTATATGATTTTGTTTTGTTGTATTCGCTTGTAAATATTGACATCGCTTTTGCATCATTTGCCAAGTTATATACACAGTATTAATGTTGATTTGATAAAAAGGAAAAAAAATATTGTTGTAAAGGGAATGGATATTGTTGTAAAGGGAATGGAAGGATCGAACTTGCACCCATACCTTTATTGTTTCTATAGTGAAACAATAGACCAAAGGCCAACCACTACAGACCAAAGGCCAACCACTACGATTGTTTCAGAAATAAATCCATTTGACCTTTTAAAATTCTAGAAAGCTATAAAAAACGGGAAAGCCAAAAGCTAGCAGAATCGAACCGGAGACTTCAACGATAAAGTAGAATGCTCTTAGCAACTGAACTATAGTAGGTTACGAGTAAAATATTTATACCGCTTATAATATATAAAACTTTTTAGAAATTTTCCGGGCCCTCTAACAGCTTGGGCCTTGGGCCGTTGCCCAGCTTGGCCTTGGGCCGTGACGGCCTGTTTAAAAATTGTCAGGTTTGGGTTGACGTGCATAAAATGGGGTTGACCCGTTAACCTATTTAAGTATTTAGAAAAAAAATTATATATATTTTTTTGGTTTTACATTTTATATGTTTAGTCATAATAATGTTAGTTTTGACACACCATATTATTTACTTGTCATATTCATACTTACCATTAAACATGTTATTGATAACCCGCTTACAACCCAACAATCCGCTTATAACTCGTCAACATGTATAACTCATTTAAAAACGGGTTAAATGGATAGCGTTCGCATTGACCCCAATTTATGTGTATGGGTTAGGGTTGAAATCTTTGACACGAATAACAATATGGGTTAGGTTCGGGCTACACGTTTTAACCCACAATCTGTGGACCCGCTAATAAGTCAATCTGACGCGATTAACACCCTTAGATAAGTGCAGGATAACCCCAAGGGGTTGTGGGTTTTTTCTACCAATTGGGGCCCTCCCTTCACCACCCCTATGTGGATGGTCTACAGGGTTCATAACTACTCCCCTTACTACAGGGCGCTTACCTAGCCAACGCTTAGATCCGACCCTACCCAAATTTTTCTGGTTCACCCCAACATTCCCCACTTGTCCGACTGTTGCTGAGCA
>JARYGA010000999.1:0-12500 GCA_030545235.1 Helianthus tuberosus | reverse complement strand
TTTTTGTTTGTGTTAAAAAATAATTAAATGAGAAAAAGATGATCAATTCTAATCAAAATTGTGCTTGAGTAATAACATTTTGTTGGATTTATAATAGAAATCCCTTCATATCACGTGTATATGGTTTGTGAAATGAAATGACATGGGCAGTAACCGAACCATCATTTCGGTACATTTCAATATGATTTCAAACGTAACTTTTTAAGAAATAGTCACGGTTCTATGAAAAGTTGTGTTTAACCATCATATCTTAGCAATCACATAACTAAACCACATGTAAAAAAACCGTTCAAAATATATTGCATCGCTTTATGAATTTTATTATGAGTAACAAGAATTGATTTGGTCTTGAGGATTTTAACGCATTTATTAATATATTATTCTTAATGTATTATCCTGTTTAAATCAAAGGTTTTCTATGACGCATTGGTTCGTAATATATTGAGTTGCTTTATGTGTTTTGTTATTATGAGTAACCGCCAAATGAATGAGTAGGCATTACACCGTTTAAAGTTTAAACACATGTTCACATTCACAGTGAAATATGCCATTTCAAAAATGAAAAAAAACTAGAATGTCCTTAAAATTTGGTGCGTTCCACCGTTTCACTCTATAAAAATTTTAATATTTTCGTTTTATCAGTGGCCATATTTGTAGAATTTGAAACCCCAAAATCCATATGTGTAAAAATTTTAGTATTTCTATTTATCAGTAGTCATTTGTAGAATTTGAAACCCAAAAATCCATACGTTGAATTTACTTTTTACAATCAATTGAGAATTTTCCTTTACAGTCAGTCAGTCTAACTCAACTTGATTGATTAATCTATGGAAATACTTAAAATAATTATTTTTTATTATATTAAAATTATTTCTAACAAGCAACGAATCAAATATTGGTAATCGTCACCATCACCATTTTCTTGAATAATATCATCGATTCCTTTTTTTTTCTTGAATAATATCACCCACCTTTACCAATCATCATCACCACCATCTAGAGGGAGTCGGGTAATTGTGTATTCTTGATTTTGTATAGGGCTTCTAATTTAAACTACTAATCTGCATACCCAGAAAATAATGTTGTTTTGTTTCTTTTCTCTTTTGCAACCTACAAAACTAAACATTTTCATTCATGGAAAAACCTTGATTTGTTTGTTGAATACTAAAATATCTACATGTTAGAAACCCTAATATTTTTTGCTTAGAATAATTCATTGGGTTAAAATCCTAATATCTTTCGATTTGAATAATTCATTCTCTCTTTTGATGTGTTTTGAGTTTTAATGTGAATCGCTAAAACTTTCGTAATCAGCATCCCGCCGCAACGCGCGGGGTAACTTCACCTCGTTTGGTAGATTTTTCAACCCGACAATACCCAAGTTTTTTAAAGATACGACGTTTTTAGTATTTAATATAAAAAATTACATTTATTTAATCTGTGTAATACACATGGTTTTTAAAGATATAACTTTTTTAGATCTATTCAACACGTGTAATATACGGGGGTTTTAAGGATGTATTTTTTTTTATCATTTGGTAGATTTATTCAATCCGATTATACACGGGTTTTTTAAAGATATGACATTTTTAGTATTTAGTATATAAAATTACATTTATTTAATCTGCGTAATACATATGGTTTTTAAAGATATAACTGTTTTTTATTATTTGATATATAAAATTACATTTATTTAATCCGTACAGTTTCATAAAGATATCACTTTTTATAATTTAATATATAAAATTACATTTATTCAACCTGTGTAATACACGGGGTTCTAATCTAGTTTGCATAAATAATGATTTGCATACTCGAAACCAGGAGAATGTGGATGAAATTGAACGATGTAATGGATCAAAGATGTATGATGGGTTGTTGCCTGTTGGGCCTGTTGGACCATAAAACTCTCGAGTTGTTGCATCAAATTGTGTGTTTTTCTAGTATCTTTAAAGATCTTTACTTCTATATAACTATATTGCTTATAACAACCTCCCTTTTCTTCTATATATAACTAAGAAGAAAATGTTGCACAAAGAGAAACGAAACTAGCCCGGTCTAGGGAGAAGGATTTGTGTTGTATGGAATTGATGTTTTTGATTCTCAAATTTCAACAACTGCATAGTTTATATAGAATTAAATAAAGATTAAGAGACTACCCACAACTAGATCAAGTGGTGGAAGGCTTGCATTTCTCTTGAGAGAGGAAAATTCAACTCCTACTTGATGCAGAGTAAGGTACTGGTGGGCAATGATAGGAAACCCAGGGAAACCTGGGTTTGATCCTTGAGCCAAACGTGTTTTATCGGTAATTTCATCGTCGTGCCTACGGGCAGATGAGTTATCGGGTTTTCCCCGGAATTAGTGGTGGACTCGGGTTACTCTCAAAGTACTCCGTTTGGTCCAGTAGGTGCACCGAAAGTGCTCGGAATTGATTCTGTTGGCCGTTCAAAAAATATATATATAACTAGTTATGTAACCCTCAAGTTACGAAGTAGTTAATAGTATTAGTATTCTTTATCAGTAATTAGTATTATTTAAATGGCATAAAGAATCACTTGAGTGGTCCTAGCGATTGATGAGCCTGAAAGAGCCATTAGAGCTATATGTTGGGTATAATTATTATATTCAGAAGTGCTTACGGTTCGGTTTAAAATCGTAAAATCGTCTAAATTGGTGATTGGTTTAGTTTTACGGTTGATTCTTTTTCTTAACTTTTATTCGATTGGTTTCAAAAGTTTAAAACCATAGGGAATAGTTTGGTTTACGGTTTATGCTAAAAGTCATCTATATAACACCGAACTGGACCAATTAAACAAAGTATTAATTTTTTTTTGATATTATATATACAGGGGTAATATCAAATAAAAAGTTTATTTTGCCTAAGTAGGATAAGAAGGAATCTTAACCATTCATTTTTAAAATCAATGGTTAATATGAAAGTGTAGAAGAAAGGAGAAGTGCAATGGTATCATGGGAAAGCATCTTTATAGACTTTCCCTCTCTATATGCAAGGCATATGCATATTCCATCCTCATTTTTTAAACGTTCATAACTTTTTTATACGACGTTATTTTTTCATAAAAATTTCACCGTAAAATCGAGCATCTTTTTATCTTTAATTTGAGTACCATATTGCTATATAAAATATAAAGACTAAAAAAACCCACTAAAATGTGTTGTATATTTCTATGTTAGTATAACATTTTTTTGTGCTACATTTTTGTACTATATTTTTGTGCTAAATTTTTTTGTCTTAAATTTTTTTTCTCAAATTTTTGTGCTATATTTTTTTGTACTACATTTTTTGCTGAATTTTTTTGTACTAGATTTTTTTGGGCTATATTTTTTTGTACTACATTTTTTGTGATATATTTTTTTGTACTAGATTTTTTGTGCTAGATTTTTTTTTTGTACTAGATTTTTTTTTGTTGTATTTTTAAAAAACAAAAGGGCTGACACGTGTCATTTCCCTCCTATTTATAAGGACCAAAATGCCCTTCATTCCTACTTATTAGGTGTGTCACATGTCATCATCACAATCCTTCTTATGCTACTTAGGCAAAATCCACTTTTTAGTGGATCATTCTCCTATATATATAGGTAAAGGTTCCTGCAAAAAAAACCAAAAGTGTGAGAAGGATAAGAAATAATCTACACCATTAGATGGTTTAGATTAATAGGGACCAAATTGTAAAATTTGTTTTATTTTTTTGGACTGTTTTGAAAATTATAGGGGTAATAAAGTCTTTATATCCATTCAAAATAGGAAACTGTAAATCAAAATCCCTACAATTTCGATCTCTCTCTCTCCAATCGCACGACCAGACCCTCTCTCTCTACAATTTCGATCTATCTCTCTACATTGCAGTGGAGCGGCGGCGAGCGGCAGTGGTGGTGCCGGAAGTGGAGAAGATGATACAGAGGTGTAATGATTATTGAATGGTGTTATATATGTGTTGAATGGTGTTATATTCTTTATTGAATGGTGTAATATATTCTTTATTGAATGGTGTTATATTCTTTATTGAATGGTGTTATATACTTGCTGAATGGTGTTATTTTCTTGCTGAATGATGTTATATATGTGCTGAATGGTGTTATATTCTTGAGTAAACTTCCGTTTTGCTCCCTGTGGTTTGGTCACTTTAACAGTTTTGCTCCAAACCTTTAAAAATAGCCATTTTACTCCCTAATATTTCAGTTTTTTTGCCAGTTTGCTCCCCGCCTCTAATTCCATCAAAATTGTTTGTTTTTCCATTTTGCTCCCCGTAGGGAGCAAACTGGCAACAAAACCAAAACATCAGGGAGTAAAATGGCTATTTTTAAATGTTTGGGGCAAAACCGTTAAAGTGACCAAATCACAGGGAGCCAAATGGAAGTTTACTCTATATTCTTTATTGAATGGTGTTTTATACTTGCTGAATGGTGTTATATACTTGTTGAATGGTGTTTATAGAGATCTTTTAAAAAAATCCAGTTCCTATAATTAAGGTGGCGGTTATGGGAAGTTTTTAATTAATTGAATTAATGAAAAAATTACTTGTTTACCCTTTTGAATTAATTTAGATTTAGGACACATGTCATCTCCACAATCTTTCTCACCTTTCTTACACTTTTAACTTTTTTTACAATAACCTTACCCTATATATATATATAGAGAGAGTAGGAGTTGGGTGGAAAGTCTATTTTTTCCTAGAAAGTCTAGGAAGCAATGAGAATTGGACATGTGGAATTGAGTTATTTTAACTAAAAGGGCAACTATGTAATTTCACATTTTAATTTTATTTTTGGAATTTATTTTTCATTAACTAACATTACATGATTTTCGGAATTGTTGTTGTTTTCGAATTCAAATCTGGAGGTCAATGTGTTTATCTGGAAAACTATCAGCAGGTCTTGGTGATGTGTTTTACCAGTCAGAGAGGTTGAAGTCAATGTGTTTTAACACTCTGAAGTCAATATATAATCAGGTTGTGTTTTAACAGTTCTTTTTTCATTTTAACACTCTGAATGTGTTTTATGTTGTTGTGTATGTCACATTACATCACATTGTGTTTTTTGATGATTACATTACATCATAATGTGTTTTACAACAGGTTGTTTTTATACTGGAGTTTAACGAATCTGATTGTGTTTTAAGTCAGCAGATTTGCTGGAGGATTCTAGACGCTGTGTTTTAACAGCAAGCAGATTGCTAGCCATTGTGTTTTAACAGCAAGCATATTTCTTGACGCTGTGTTTTAACAGCAAGCAGATTTCTTAACGCTGTGTTTTAACAGCAAGCAGATTGCTGGAGGATTCTTGACATTGTGTTTTAACAGCAAGCAGATTCCTTGACATTGTGTTTTAACAGCAAGCATATTTCCTTGACGCTGTGTTTTAACAACAAGCAGATTGCTGGACATTGTGTTTTAACAGCAAGCAGATTTATTGACGTTGTTTTTAACAGCAAGCAGATTGCTGGAGAATTCTTGACATTGTGTTTTAACAGCAAGCAGTTTTCTTGACGCTGTGTTTTAACAGCAAGCAGATTTCTTGACGCCGTGTTTTACCATCCATGCTGGTAATCCTTCCATTTACCAAGAACGACTCAGAAACCACGGTACAAGCCTCTCTACAATCATCAATTAAAACAGAAAAAACGCAGCCAAGTTACAAGCAGATTACGACCGAAAACGTATATGCACTTCAAGAACTTTAATCACAACACAAGATATGAATACCTAGTGAAGAAAAGGGGTATGAACAAGCCTTGGAACCGAAATCTGAATGCTCTTGGGGTCCTGTTTTGCGTCGCCAGCAGCAAGGGGAAAGAGATCGCAGGTTTTATTAGGTTTAGGGTTGGATTGGAGAGAGAGATAGAGAAAATCAAATCAATAATGGAGAGAGAGGGAAAATCCCGTGAAAGTAGGGATTGCGGTTATCTAATTGATTTAAAACACGGTACATTGACAAAATTGCCCCTACTCATTTAAAACAATCAATTAATTAAACTCAAATATTACAAGATTGCCATTGATTTAATCTCAACCCTTAAACACACCAATCGGATGGACCAGATCGCTTCCTAGACTTTCTAGGAAAAACACACTTTCCGTGCGAACCCTACTCTATATATATATATATATAGATAGAAAGAAAACTCATATTAGTTAAGAAAACTAAGAAACCCAAATAAATCCTCCTTTTGTCACATGTTACACCTTTTTTGCAAACTATGTTATGTGTAACAATCAGAGGCTGCCACGTGTTACGTGTAACTGCTTTTGCAGACTTTCAGCTTTTTCTGAAAAAGTAAAAGCTATTACATAACACGTCTGCAAAAAGGTGTAACACGTGGCAAAAGAAAGTCCATTCATTTGTGTTTCTTAGTTTTCTTTACCAATATGAGTTTTCTTTCTATAATTGCCCTATATATACCCTATATAGGTTCAGGTTCTTGTAAAAATGATGAAGTTTGTGAAAAGTGTAAGAAGGAGTCTAGTGTAGACATTGATTAAAATTAGAGATTAAGGATAATAATGTGATTTCAAATAATATTCAATTAAAGTAACTGAATAATTCTAAACGGTTTTGTTGAGAGATTTTTGGAAACAACATATATTGTTTACGCTTCATACACTTCAATGCCACAATAATTAGAATTCAAATAAAATTTATTCTTTCCGGTCCATCAAACATCCCTCATTCATATTATCATTTCAACCGCAATCTTCTTAATAATCTATAATGGAAAATTCTGGTCAACAAGACGATACAGGTTATGTTGTGGTGTTTTATGACCCACTGATAGATTATTTATTGTTCTTCCAATGGTGTTTTATGTTTTATGAAATTAGGTTCTCTCATGTTTACCACATGTTAAAACACCATAAAACAAAATAATGCCAGAAAACACCATATAACCAAAGATAACCAGAAAACACCACATAACCAACCAACATTATACAAGTAAATACCAACCATGTGTTAAACACTACAAAACTAAAGGCTACCAGAAAACACCACAAACCCTATGAATACCATAAAACACCACAAAATCACCAACAAAAAATTAGCGAACTCTAAGGATTAAAGATAACACAATGACGAAGAACGATCGTTGATTACTTTTATAGAACATTTATGAACTTCGAATTTTAATTTTGAAATCAATGAGTCATTTGATCAAAAGATGATGAAATCAATGCAGCGGACCAAGATTTCACACGACGAAAAAGACATCTCCAACCATTATTCCGGCGATGACATCACAAATCAACCTAAGGTTTTGAAATCCTCATTGATTTTGGGATACGCGTCCAAGTTCTGAACTTTATTAAAAACCCTATCCATAATTTTATAGATCCTTACAAACCCTAGATATTATTAGAAAACAAAAACAACTGATGTTGAATTCATATTGTTCTGTATGGAATTGAAGTGAAGATCGGTTGGGGTGTGTAGAGTTGAGTGTGAATTGTTGACTAGAGATCGGAGGAGACGGCGAGGCCGGACGGAGGTGGTGGTGAAGGTGGATGTGGATGAGGTAGTGGTGATGATGGTGGTGGGTTAGAGAGAGAGATGGGGGATAAGAGGATGAGGGGTGTGTTATGGGTGGTTTTCCGCTCACATATCCTAGATTATATTCTGACTCTATTACTTTAAATTGTGATCAGGATACTGGATCAGGATATTGGTAACATCCTGATGCAGTATCCTAGTAATGACTAATTGTTCACGTGCAGATTAGCAAGGAATGATTATAACGGTCAAGAAGACTGCTTCTCCTGAAGACTCGGACTTGATGGTTGAGAAGAGAACGTTGAAGCCGCAAAGAAAGGGTCTCCAACGTTCCAAAGGGAATATTCGGGGCATCCCCCATTCTTAGAATAGTTTGTTATTTCCTTTTGCTATATATAGGAATGATCGGATCAGATAGAACACACACAATTTTTACACACTCTTGCTCTCTACTAGCTGCAATAACTCACAAACACTTACACTTGTACTCGAATCTCATTGTAACACCTAGTTGATCTGTATCATATCCTGCACTGTATCCTGATATTTGAAGTAATAAGAAGAACAAGGCAGCTGCGATTGTCAGCTCCCGAGGTTTTGTGCCGGCGATCTAGATTGATCAAGGGCTTTCCTCGTACATCCCGTGTCACCCTTTACCTTTTTTGCTCATTGTTTGATTGTAGATATAGCTCGATATCCTGAGCTATATCCTGAAAACTGTTTTTGTTAACAAGATAATTAGAATATTTTCAACACACATTGCTAGCACACTACCTCACTTAACTAATTTGATCACATAATTAGTTAGGTAATTTTTTACCAAAACAATTTGGCGTCCACCGCGGGGCAAGTGGTGCTATTTCTACTAAAAGCTTTCGTAAAATCACTACTTGATTTTCTATTTTCAAAACTCTTTGCCACACTATTTTAAATGGCCTCAAAATCAAACATGAGCTCTTCTACCGTGTCTGCTACAACCTCTGCAACAGTTGGTTCGGTGCTTCCACCACCTCCAAAGACACAAGCCTCTTCACAACCTCAGGATCTTCCAAGAAGGACTGAAACTCATGTGGCTCGGGATATTATCCCCACTTAGAATATTCAAGGATCTGCTGCTGTTATGGGTGAAATTCTAAGCTCATATCCTGGATAATATCTTAAATTATATCTTGGTTGTATGATATATGTTCATGCCCGGGATGCTGATTCAGGATATTGGTAACATCCTGAATGGTATCCTGAGGATCACTAACGGATTATGTGCAGGAATACGAGTCCAAGCTTGTAAGATTCATGAGGACCCTTTCCCCGGAAGACTCAGTCTAAGTCGTTCGAAGGAAGACGTTGAAGCCGCTTTACTCGGTCTATAACGTTAACTATGGAATATTCGGAGGCATCCCCCGTTTATAGGAATTTTTGTTTATATTTCTTAGCTATAAATAGATGGATGAATCAGATCGAATAGGACACAACAACACTCACTGCTCTCTAACACTTTACTCTCTCGCAACTCTCACTTTCACAAAAAGCATTGTAACACTTAGCGATCTAATCAATATCCTGCACTGTATCCTGACGTTTAAAGTAATAAGAAGAACAAGGCAGCTGCGATTGTCAGCTCCCGAGGTTTTGTGCCAGCGATCTAGATTGATCAAGGGCTTTCCTCATATATCTCGTGTCGCTTCCTTTACCTTTTGCTCATTGTTTGATCGCAGATACAGCTCAATATCCTAAGCCGTATCCTGAAAATTGTTTTTTCAAACAACTTAATTAGCATATTTTCAACACACTTTCTTAGCACACTACCTCACTTAACTAATTTGATAACTTAATTGCTTCGGTAAATTTTGACCAAAACAATTTGGCGCCCACCGTGGGGCAAGTGGTGCTATTTCTACTAAAAGCTTTTGCGAAATCGTTACTTAGTTTTCTATTTTCAAAACTTTTTGCCAAACTATTTACAATGGCCTCGAGATCAAGCATGAGCTCCTCCACCGTGTCTGCTACAACCTCTGCTACTATTGGTTCGGCGCTTCCACCACCTCCTCCAAGGATGCAAGCTTCTTTACAACCTCAGGATATTATCCCTACTCGGAACACTCAGGGATCTGGTCCTGTTTTGGCTTCTAATGATGAAATTCTAACCTTATTTGGTAGTGTACAGGAACAGATGAGGCAACAGCAGGAAACCAACCAAATGCTAATGAGGGAAATACAACTCTTGAAATCCAGCTCAAGCAGGCCCGCTGAGGATATTGTCACTCCTTTACTGCCCAGAGCTTTGAACTTTATTTCGGCCGTATATACTGAGGATAACAGGGGAAATATTGTGCCTAGCCATTCTCAGAATCATACTCCTGAAATACCCTCCTCGGTCAGGATGTCAAATGTGAGGAGCTCAGGATATGGCCAGAATCCTCAGACTGGAAACGTGTCAAATAATAATAATAATATTCTTGCTACTAATAATAGTGGATCTTTGCAGGATGCAGGTATGACGTCAGCATTTTCTAGGGAGCTTCAAAAATTGAAGGACATGATATCCAGTGTACCTAGGGTGGTCCAGCCAATTCCGGAAGTGTCCCAAGACAGCCACAGGATATCCCGGTTTGCATATCCTATTTGTGATGCTTAAATCCCAAAAAGATTTCAAACCCCCAACATGAAGCTCTATGACGGAACTACGGATCCTGAAGAGCATATTGCCCAGTATAGGGAAAGAATGGAGATCAACCCTATCCCTCCGGACCTTAAGGAAGCATGCCTATGCAAGGGTTTTGGTTCTACCTTAACAGGATCAGCCTTAAAATGGCTCTTAAACGTTCCTCCTCATTCGATTATATCATTTGCTCACCTAGTGAATTTATTTAATAGTCAATTTTCTTGCAGTCGAAGTTTTGAAAAACTAACAAGTGATCTCTACAGGATAACTCAAGGACCTCAGGAATCCTTAAGAGATTATGTGAACAAGTTTAGCCGAGAATCCTTAGATATTCCACATCTTGATGTTGCGACAGCTGTGCAGGCTTTCAAGATGGGGCTGCAAAAAGATTCTCAGTTTTACCAAGATCTTGTAATGAACCCATGCAGGAACTTGGATGAAGCTCGAAACAGGGCTTTGAGATATATTCGACTGGAGGATGACAAAAAGATGAAAAAGAGGATGAATTCGTCCACCACTTATGAATCAACCAATAGGAAATCAGAATCCTCGTTTAAACCATATCGCTCTAAGCCGTATGGCAGAAATGACAGCAAGAAAGTGAATGCTGTCGAAGACGAGGATTGTAACACCCCAAAAACTGGTTTGGTAATCAAACCACGTTAATATTAATGACTTGGTAAAATACCGTTAGTGGTGAAAATTTACCCGGTAAATAATAGGGTTTAAATAAATAAATCTAATATTTAATAAAAGGAGGATAAATACTTTGAGAAAGCAAAGTAGATAGAAAGCCCAAGTTAACGGGACTTAAAAAAAATAAACTGAGTCATAAATTCCCCGAACCCACTAAGTTAACTAGGAATGTTTAACCTAGTTAATAAGTGGGAATATTGTTATTAGAAATAAGTAGGTTGTGACCTACTTAATAACGAACCAAACACGAGGGGTTAAAGCGGGATAACTAGAAAAGTTATTAAAATTAAATCAAACACAAACACACACAGTGTGTGTTCTGGATCGAGCTCAGGGGGCTCCCATGGAGCCAAAAACCCTAATCCACATATAATCATCAAATTGAAGGATCAAATGAAGCCCAAATTCACAACCGGATGTGAATTAATGATCACCCGAACAAGAGTGTTTTGGTCAAAAATTACCGAAGCAATTAAGTGATCAAATTAGTAAAGTGAGGTAGTGTGCTAGAAATATGTATGAAAAATGTGTTAACAAAATTAGATATGAAAACAGTTTCAGGATACGGCTTAGGATATAGAGCTGTATCTATGATCAAACAATGAGCAAAGGTAAAGTAAATGACACGAGATGTACGAGGAAAGCCCTTGATCAATCTAGATCGCCGGCATAAAACCTCGGGAGCTGACAATCGCAGCTGCCTTGTTCTTCAATTGCTTCAAAAGTCAGGATACAGTGCAGGATGTGGTACGGATCGACTAAGTGTTACAACGAAAATGAAATACAAGTGTGATGTTTGCTATCAGCTAGAGAGTGATTGTGTTCGAGAGTGTAAGTGTGAAATGATGTGTGTTCTAAGTTGATCCGACCTCATCTATTTATAGTAAAGATAAAATAACTAACTACCCTAAACTCGTGGGATTCACCGAATATTCCTTCTTGGAACGTTGCAGACCTGGTCTTTCGGGCTCAACGTCTCTTTCTCAACAAATTCGTCCGAGTCTTGAGGAGAAGAAGTCCTTGTGACCGTTAGCAAGCTTCTGCCCTTAATCTGCACGTGATTAATTCAATAAGCTTCAGGATATCGCCCAAGATGTCAGCAATATCCTCTTCCAGCATCCTGATTATAAATAACCAAACAAAGGCAGGATATTGGTCAGGATACATATGTTAAGAAAATGACCCCTAACAATTGTCCCCAAATATATCAGTTGGGATACCAATCCAACGGATATATTTCAAAACTTTACTTCATAATTTAAGGCAATTAATATGAGTAGACTCTTGAAATGACAGCAGTGCTATTTCCAAGACATTATTTACTTTTTACCCCCTTAAACTCATCCTATATTAACCAAGGGACTCCTTGTCTCGGTCATCCTTATCTTCAAGCAAGCATCAGGTAACTTCTCTTCTCATTTTCTCTCTTTAATTTTTCATGATTTGCTCAATGGCACCACGAACGAAATCCCGCTCAGTCCGGTCTGCCTCAACCCTGATAAGTCAAAACCTTATCACTGATCCAGCGAAGGAGATTTGCTGTTTCAATAATGCTGACATTGCTGCTCTCCAAAACTCCGGTGCCTTTCCCGCCGGAACGGTCTTTCGCCCGTTTGACAAGGAAGCCCGATCGGAT
>JARYGA010000998.1:0-35673 GCA_030545235.1 Helianthus tuberosus | reverse complement strand
CATATTCTGGTAACTAGAATCCTAGCCCGGTATATCCCATTTTAGTTTTACACCATTGCGAACGTTATGCCATTTTTACTCTCTGATCGAGGTTCTCGGCATTGAAAAATCTTCGTAAACTAAATCACACATGTATATGTTGACATTTAAGAGATATATAGTAAAGAAAATCAAGAGAAATGGTGATATAAATGCGGATTAGAAACCAAAAAATAAACACTCAAAAAATGGCTACAATTTAAGGAATGTGTTTAGTGACGGCATCAGATTCCTAATTGATGGAGAAAGGTCTGGTGGCAAGAAAAGCTAATTCCAGGAGGTTGTCAAGTGTTTTCGCACGACGATTCTATTCTTGGGTGGTTGGTTTAGCCCTTGTTCTTGTAACTCGAATCCTAGCTTGATATATCCCATTTTAGTTTTACACCATTGTGATCCTTATGCCTTTTTTACTCTCTGGTCGAGGTTCTCGGCATTTAAAAATCTTCGTAAACTAAATCACACATGTATATGTTGACACTTAGGAGATATACCTTCAAGAAAATCAAGGGCAATGGTGATATATATGTGGATTAAACACCAAAAAAAAAACACTAAAAAATTGGCTACAATTTAAGGAATGTGTTTAGTGACGGCATCAGATTCCTAATTGATGGAGAAAGGTCTGGGAGCATGAAAAGCTGCTTCCAGGTGGTTGTTAAGTGTTTTCACTTGACGATTCCATTCCAGGATGTTGTCAACTGTTTTAACTCGACGATTCCATTCTAGGGTGGTGGGTTTGGCCCATGTTCCGGTAACTAGAATCCTGGCCCGGTATATCCCATTTTAGGTTTACACCATTGCGAACCTTACGCCTTTTTACTCTCTGATCGAGGTTCTCGACATTGAAAAATCTTCGTAAACTAAATCACACGTGTATATGTTGACATTTAAGAGTTGTACAGTCAAGAAAATCAAGAGCAATGGTGATATAAATGCGGATTAAAAAGCAAAAAATGAACACTCAAAAAATGGCTACAATTTAAGGAATGTGTTTAGTGACGGCATCAGATTTCTAATTGATGGAGAAACGTCTGGTGGCAAGAAAAGCTGCATTCAAGAGGTTGTCAAGTGTTTTCGCTCGACGATTCCATTCTTGGGTGGTTGGTTTGGCCCTTGTTCCTGTAACTCGAATCCTAGCCCGGTATATCACATTTTAATTTTACACCATTGTGAACCTTACGCCTTCTTTACTCTCTGATCGAGATTCTCGGCATTGAAAAATCTTATAAACTAAATCACACGTGTATATGTTGACATTTAAGAGATATACAATCAAGAAAATCAAGAGTAATGGTGATATATTTGAGGATTAGACACCAAAAAATAAACACTCAAAAAATGGCTACAATTTAAGGAATGTGTTTTGTGACGGGATCATATTCCTAATTGATGGAGAAAGATCTAGGAGCATGAAAAGCAGCTTCCAGGAGGTTGTTAAGTGTTTTCACTCGACGATTGCATTCCTAGTTGGTTGGTTTGTACCTTGTTCCGGTAACTAGAATCCTAGCCCGGTATATCCCATTTTAGTTTTACACCATTGTGAACCTTATGCATTTTTACTCTCTGATCGAGGTTCTCGGCATTGAAAAATATTCGTAAACTAAATCACAAGTGTATATGTTAACATTTAAGAGATATACAGTCAATAAAATCAAGAGCAATGGTGTTATAAATGCGGATTAGAAACCAAAAACTAAACACTCAAAAAATGGCTACAATTTAATGAATGTGTTAAGTGACGGAATCAGATTCCTAATTGATGGAGAAACGTCTGGTGGCAAGAAAAGCTGCTTCCAGGAGGTTGTCAACTGTTTTCACACGACGATTCCATTCTTGGGAGGTTGGTTTGGCCCTTGTTCCCATAACTCGAATACTAACCCGGTATATCCCATTTTAGTTTTACACCATTGTGAACCTGACGCCTATTTTACTCTCTAATCGAGGTTCCCGGCATTGAAAAATCTTCGTAAACTAAATCACACGTGTATATGTTGACATTTAAGAGATATACAGTCAAGAAAATCAAGAGCAATGGTGATATAAATGCGGATTAGAAACCAAAAAAA
The DNA here is from genome assembly GCA_030545235.1 of Helianthus tuberosus. Classification (NCBI taxonomy): domain Eukaryota; kingdom Viridiplantae; phylum Streptophyta; class Magnoliopsida; order Asterales; family Asteraceae; genus Helianthus; species Helianthus tuberosus. The sequence goes on along the minus strand of JARYGA010000998.1, from coordinate 33,568 downwards.
TAAACACTCAAAAAATGGCCACAATTTAAGGAATGTGTTTAGTGACGGCATCAGATTCCTAATTGATGGAGAAACGTCTGGTGGCAAGAAAAGCTGCTTCCAGGTGGTTGTCAAGTGTTTTCGCTCGACGATTCCATTCTTGGGTGGTTGGTTTGGCCCTTGTTCCTGTAACTCGAATCCTAGCCTGGTATATCTCATTTTAATTTTACACCATTGTGAACCTTACGCCTTCTTTACTCTCTGATCGATATTCTCGGCATTGAAAAATCTTCGTAAACTAAATCACACGTGTATATGTTGACATTTAAGAGATATACAGTCAAGAAAATCAAGAGCAATGGTGATTTATATATGAGGATTAGACACCAAAAAATAAACATTCAAAACATGGCTACAACTTACGGAATGTGTTTAGTGACGGCATCAGATTCCTAATTGATGGAGAAAGGTCTGGGAGCATGAAAAGCTGCTTCCAGGTGGTTGTTAACTCGAATCCTAGCCCGGTAATCCCATTTTAGTTTTACACCATTCTGAACCTTACGCCTTTTTACTTTCTGATCGAGGTTCTCGGCATCGAAAAATCTTCGTAAACTAAATGACACATTTATTTGTTGACATTTAAGAGATAAACAGTTAACAAAATCAAGAGCAATGGTTATATATATATGTGGATTAGGCACCAAAAAATAAACACTCAAAAAATGGCTACAATTTAAGAAATGTGTTTAGTGACGACATCAGGTTCCTAATTGATGGAGAAAGGTATGGTGGCAAGAAAAGCTACTTCCAGGAGGTTGTCAAGTCTTTTCGCTCGACGATTATATTCTTGGGTTGTTGGTTTTGCCCTTGTTCCTGTAACTCGAATCCTTGCCCAGTATATCCCATTTTAGTTTTACAACTTTGTGAACCTCACACCTTTTTTACACTCTGATGGAGGTTCTCGGCATTGAAAAATCTTCGTAAACTAAATCACACGTGTATATGTTGACATTTAAGAGTTGTACAGTCAAGAAAATCAAGAGCAATGGTGATATAAATGCGGATTAAAAAGCAAAAAATGAACACTCAAAAAATGGCTACAATTTAAGGAATGTGTTTAGTGACGGCATCAGATTTCTAATTGATGGAGAAACGTCTGGTGGCAAGAAAAGCTGCATTCAAGAGGTTGTCAAGTGTTTTCGCTCGACGATTCCATTCTTGGGTGGTTGGTTTGGCCCTTGTTCCTGTAACTCGAATCCTAGCCCGGTATATCACATTTTAATTTTACACCATTGTGAACCTTACGCCTTGTTTACTCTCTGATCGAGATTCTTGGCATTGAAAAATCTTATAAACTAAATCACACGTGTATATGTTGACATTTAAGAGATATACAATCAAGAAAATCAAGAGTAATGGTGATATATTTGAGGATTAGACACCAAAAAATAAACACTCAAAAAATGGCTACAATTTAAGGAATGTGTTTTGTGACGGGATCATATTCCTAATTGATGGAGAAAGGTCTAGGAGCATGAAAAGCAGCTTCCAGGAGGTTGTTAAGTGTTTTCACTCGACGATTGCATTCCTAGTTGGTTGGTTTGTCCCTTGTTCCGGTAACTAGAATCCTAGCCCGGTATATCCCATTTTAGTTTTACACCATTGTGAACCTTATGCATTTTTACTCTCTGATCGAGGTTCTCGGCATTGAAAAATATTCGTAAACTAAATCACAAGTGTATATGTTAACATTTAAGAGATATACAGTCAATAAAATCAAGAGCAATGGTGATATAAATGCGGATTAGAAACCAAAAACTAAACACTCAAAAAATGGCTACAATTTAATGAATGTTTTAAGTGACGGAATCAGATTCCTAATTGATGGAGAAACGTCTGGTGGCAAGAAAAGCTGCTTCCAGGAGGTTGTCAACTGTTTTCACACGACGATTCCATTCTTGGGTGGTTGGTTTGGCCCTTGTTCCCATAACTCGAATACTAACCCGGTATATCCCATTTTAGTTTTACACCATTGTGAACCTGACGCCTATTTTACTCTCTAATCGAGGTTCCCGGCATTGAAAAATCTTCGTAAACTAAATCACACGTGTATATGTTGACATTTAAGAGATATACAGTCAAGAAAATCAAGAGCAATGGTGATATAAATGCGGATTAGAAACCAAAAAAATAAACACTCAAAAAATGGCTACAATTTAAGGAATGTGTTTAGTGACGGCATCAGATTTCTAATTGATGGAGAAACGTCTGGTGGCAAGAAAAGCTGCATTCAAGAGGTTGTCAAGTGTTTTCGCTCGACGATTCCATTCTTGGGTGGTTGTTTTGGCCCTTGTTCCTGTAACTCGAATCCTAGCCCGGTATATCACATTTTAATTTTACACCATTGTGAACCTTACGCCTTCTTTACTCTCTGATCGAGATTCTCGGCATTGAAAAATCTTATAAACTAAATCACACGTGTATATGTTGACATTTAAGAGATATACAATCAAGAAAATCAAGAGTAATGGTGATATATTTGAGGATTAGACACCAAAAAATAAACACTCAAAAAATGGCTACAATTTAAGGAATGTGTTTTGTGACGGGATCATATTCCAAATTGATGGAGAAAGGTCTAGGAGCATGAAAAGCAGCTTCCAGGAGGTTGTTAAGTGTTTTCACTCGACGATTGCATTCCTAGTTGGTTGGTTTGTCCCTTGTTCCGGTAACTAGAATCCAAGCCCGGTATATCCCATTTTAGTTTTATACCATTGTGAACCTTATGCATTTTTACTCTCTGATCGAGGTTCTCGGCATTGAAAAATATTCGTAAACTAAATCACAAGTGTATATGTTAACATTTAAGAGATATACAGTCAATAAAATCAAGAGCAATGGTGATATAAATGCGGATTAGAAACCAAAAACAAAACACTCAAAAAATGGCTACAATTTAATGAATGTGTTAAGTGACGGAATCAGATTCCTAATTGATGGAGAAACGTCTGGTGGCAAGAAAAGCTGCTTCCAGGAGGTTGTCAACTGTTTTCACACGACGATTCCATTATTGGGTGGTTGGTTTGGCCCTTGTTCCCATAACTCGAATACTAACCCGGTATATCCCATTTTAGTTTTACACCATTGTGAACCTGACGCCTATTTTACTCTCTAATCGAGGTTCCCGGCATTGAAAAATCTTCATAAACTAAGTCAAACGTGTATATGTTGACATTTAAGAGATATACAGTCAAGAAAATCAAGAGCAATGGTGATATAAATGCGGATTAGAAACCAAAAAAATAAACACTCAAAAAATGGCTACAATTTAAGGAATGTGTTTAGTGACGACATCAGATTTCTAATTGATGGAGAAACGTCTGGTGGCAAGAAAAGCTGCATTCAAGAGGTTGTCAAGTGTTTTCGCTCGACGATTCCATTCTTGGGTGGTTGGTTTGGCCCTTGTTCCTGTAACTCGAATCCTAGCCCGGTATATCACATTTTAATTTTACACCATTGTGAACCTTACGCCTTCTTTACTCTCTGATCGAGATTCTCGGCATTGAAAAATCTTATAAACTAAATCACACGTGTATATGTTGACATTTAAGAGATATACAATCAAGAAAATCAAGAGTAATGGTGATATATTTGACGATTAGACACCAAAAAATAAACACTCAAAAAATGGCTACAATTTAAGGAATGTGTTTTGTGACGGAATCATATTCCTAATTGATGGAGAAAGGTCTAGGAGCATGAAAAGCAGCTTCCAGGAGGTTGTTAAGTGTTTTCACTCGACGATTGCATTCCTAGTTGGTTGGTTTGTCCCTTGTTCCGGTAACTAGAATCCTAGCCCGGTATATCCCATTTTAGTTTTACACCATTGTGAACCTTATGCATTTTTACTCTCTGATCGAGGTTCTCGACATTGAAAAATATTCGTAAACTAAATCACAAGTGTATATGTTAATATTTAGGAGATATACAGTCAATAAAATCAAGAGCAATGGTGATATAAATGCGGATTAGAAACCAAAAACTAAACACTCAAAAAATGGCTACAATTTAATGAATGTGTTAAGTGACGGAATCAGATTCCTAATTGACGGAGAAACGTCTGGTGGCAAGAAAAGCTGCTTCCAGGAGGTTGTCAACTGTTTTCACACGACGATTCCATTCTTGGGTGGTTGGTTTGGCCCTTGTTCCCATAACTCGAATACTAACCCGGTATATCCCATTTTAGTTTTACACCATTGTGAACCTGACGCCTATTTTACTCTCTAATCGAGGTTCCCGGCATTGAAAAATCTTCGTAAACTAAATCAAACGTGTATATGTTGACATTTAAGAGATATACAGTCAAGAAAATCAAGAGCAATGGTGATATAAATGCGGATTAGAAACCAAAAAAATAAACACTCAAAAAATGGCCACAATTTAAGGAATGTGTTTAGTGACGGCATCAGATTCCTAATTGATGGAGAAACGTCTGGTGGCAAGAAAAGCTGCTTCCAGGTGGTTGTCAAGTGTTTTCGCTCGACGATTCCATTCTTGGGTGGTTGGTTTGGCCCTTGTTCCTGTAACTCGAATCCTAGCCTGGTATATCTCATTTTAATTTTACACCATTGTGAACCTTACGCCTTCTTTACTCTCTGATCGATATTCTCGGCATTGAAAAATCTTCGTAAACTAAATCACACGTGTATATGTTGACATTTAAGAGATATACAGTCAAGAAAATCAAGAGCAATGGTGATATATATATGAGGATTAGACACCAAAAAATAAACATTCAAAAAATGGCTACAACTTAAGGAATGTGTTTAGTGACGGCATCAGATTCCTAATTGATGGAGAAAGGTCTGGGAGCCTGAAAAGCTGCTTCCAGGTGGTTGTTAACTCGAATCCTAGCCCGGTAATCCCATTTTAGTTTTACACCATTCTGAACCTTACGCCTTTTTACTTTCTGATCGAGGTTCTCGGCATCGAAAAATCTTCGTAAACTAAATGACACATTTATTTGTTGACATTTAAGAGATATACAGTCAACAAAATCAAGAGCAATGGTTATATATATATGCGGATTAGGCACCAAAAAATAAACACTCAAAAAATGGCTACAATTTAAGAAATGTGTTTAGTGACGACATCAGATTCCTAATTGATGGAGAAAGGTATGGTGGCAAGAAAAGCTACTTCCAGGAGGTTGTCAAGTCTTTTCCCTCGACGATTATATTCTTGGGTGGTTGGTTTTGCCCTTGTTCCTGTAACTCGAATCCTTGCCAAGTATATCCCATTTTAGTTTTACAACTTTGTGAACCTCACGCCTTTTTTACACTCTGATGGAGGTTCTCGGCATTGAAAAATCTTCGTAAACTAAATCACACGTGTATATGTTTACATTTAATAGATATAAAATCAAGAAAATCAAGAGCAATAGTGATATATATGAGGATTAGACACCAAAAAATAAACACTCAAAAAATGGCTACAATTTAAGGAATGTGTTTAGTGACGGCATCTGATTCCTAATTGATGGAGAATGGTCTGGGAGCAAGAAAAGCTACTTCCAGGAGGTTGTCAAGTGTTTTCACTCGACGATTCCATTCTTGGGTGGTTGGTTTGGCCCTTGTTCAGGTAACTAGAATCCTAGCTCGGTATAACCGATTTTAGTTTTACACCATTGTGAACCTTACGCCTTTTTTACTCTCAGATAGAGGTTCTCGGCATTGAAAAATCTTCGTAAACTAAATCACACGTGTATATCTTGACATTTAAGAGATATCATTCAAGAAAATCAAGAGCAATGGTGATATAAATGCAGATTAGAAACCAAAAAATAAACACTCAAAAAATGGCTACAATATAGGAATGTGTTTAGTGACGGCATCAGATTCCCAATTGATGGAGAAACGTCTGGTGGAAAGAAAAGCTGCTTCAAGAAGGTTGTCAAGTGTTTTCGCTCGACGATTCCATTCTTGGGTGGTTGGTTTGGCCCTTGTTCCGGTAACTCGAATCCTAGCCCCGTATATCCCATTTTAGTTTTACACCATTGTGAACATTACGCCTTTTTTACTCTCTGATCGAGGTTCTCGGCATTGAAAAATCTTCGTAAACTAAATCACACATGTATATGTTGACATTTAAGAGACATACAGTCCAGAAAATCAAGAGCAATGGTGATATAAATGCGGATTAGAGACTAAAAAATAAACACTCAAAAAATGGCTACAATTTAAGGAATGTGTTTAGTGACGGCATCAGATTCCTAATTGATGGAGAAATGTCTATTGGCAAGAAAAGCTGCTTCCAGGAGGTTGTCAAGTGTTTTGGCTCGACGATTCCATTCTTGGGTGGTTGGTTTGGCCCTTGTTCCTGTGACTCGAATCCTAGCCCACTATATCCCATTTTAATTTTACACCATCATGAACCTTACGCCTTCTTTACTCTCTGATCGAGATTCTCGTCGTTGAAAAATCTTCGTAAACTAAATCACACATGTATTTGTTGACATTTAAGAGATATACAGTCAACAAAATCAAGAGCAATGGTGATATATATATGCGGATTAGGCACCAAAAAATAAACATTCAAAAAATGGCTACAATTTAAGAAATGTGTTTAGTGAGGACATCAGATTCCTAATTGATGGAGAAAGGTCTGGTGGCAAGAAAAGCTACTTCCAGGAGGTTGTCAAGTGTTTTCGCTCGACGATTATATTCTTGGGTGGTTGGTTTTGCCCTTGTTCCTGTAACTCTAATCCTAGCCCAGTATATCCCATTTTAGTTTTACAACTTTGTGAACCTCACGCCTTTTTTACACTCTGATGGGGGTTCTCGGCATTGAAAAATCTTCGTAAACTAAATCACACGTGTATATGTTTACATTTTATAGATATAAAATCAAGAAAATCAAGAGCAATAGTGATATATATGAGGATTAGACACCAAAAAATAAACACTAAAAAAATGGCTACAATTTAAGGAATGTGTTTAGTGACGGCATCTGATTCCTAATTGATGGAGAATGGTCTGGGAGCAAGAAAAGCTGCTTCCAGGTGGTTGTCAAGTGTTTTCACTTGACGATTCCATTCTTGGGTGGTTGGTTTGGCCCTTGTTCAGGTAACTAGAATCCTAGCTCGGTATATTCCATTTTAGTTTTACACCATTGTGAACCTTACGCCTTTTTTTACTCTCTGATTGAGGTTCTCGGCATTGAAAAATCTTCGTAAACTAAATCACACGTGTATATCTTGACATTTAAGAGATATCATTCAAGAAAATCAAGAGCAATGGTGATATAAATGCGGATTAGAAACCAAAAAATAAACACTCAAAAAATGGCTATAATATAGGAATGTGTTTAGTGACGGCATCAGATTCCTAATTGATGGAGAAACGTCTGGTGGAAAGAAAAGGTGCTTCAAGGAGGTTGTCAAGTGTTTTCGCTCGACGATTCCATTCTTGGGTGGTTGGTTTGGCCCTTGTTCCTGTAACTCGAATCCTAGCCCGGTATATCACATTTTAGTTTTACACCATTGTGAATCTTACGCCTTTTTTACTCTCTGATCGAGGTTCTTGGCATTGAAAAGTCTTTCTAAACTAAATCACACGTGTATATGTTGACATTTAAGAGATATACTATCAAGAAAATCAAGAGCAATGGTGATATATATGCGGATTAGACACAAAAAAATAAACACTCAAAACATTGCAATAATTTAAGGAATGTGGTTAGTGACGGCATCATATTAGTAACTGATGGCGAAAGGTCTGTCGGTAAGAAAAGCTGCTTCCAGTAGGTTGTCAAATGTTTTCGCGCGACAATTCCATTATTGGGTGGTTGGGTTGGCCCTTGTTCCTGTAACTCGAATCCTAGCCCGATATATCCCATTTTAGTTTTACACCATTGTGAACCTTAAGCCTTTTTTACTTTCTGATCGATATTCTCGGCATTGAAAATATTCAAAAACTAAATCACAAGTTTATATGTTGACATTTAAGAGATATACAGCCAACAAAATCAAGAGCAATGTTTATATATATGCGGATTAGACACCAAAAAATAAACACTCAAAAATGGCTACAATTTAAGGAATGTGTTTAGTGACGACATCAGATTCCTAATTGACGGAGAAAGGTCTGGTGGTAAGAAGAGCTACTTCCAGGAGGTTGTCAAGTGTTTTCTCTCGACGATTCCATTCTTGGGTGGTTGGTTTGGCCCTTGTTCCTGTAACTCGAATCCAAGTCTGATATATCCCATTTTAGTTTTACACCATTGTGAACCTTACGCCTTTTTTACTTTCTGATCGAGGTTCTCGGCATTGAAAAATCTTTGTAAACTAAATCACGCGTTTATATGTTGACATTTAAGAGATATACAGTCAACAAAATCAAGACCAATGGTTATATATATACGCGAATTAGACACCAAAAAATAAACACTCAAAAAATGGCTACAATTTAAGGAATGTGTTTAGTGACGGCATCATATTCCAAAATGATGCAGAAAGGTCTGGTGGCAAGAAAAGCTGCTTCGAGGAGGTTGTCAAGTGTTTTCGTTCGACGATTCCATTCTTGGGTTGTTGGTTTGGCCCTTGTTCTTGTAACTCGAATTCTAGCCCGATATATCCCATATTAGTTTTACACCATTGAGAACCTTACGCCTTTTTTACTCTCTGGTCGAGGTTCTCGGCATTTAAAAATGGCTACAATTTAAGGAATGTGTTTAGTGACGGCATCATATTCCTAAATGGTGCAGAAAGGTCTGGTGGCAAGAAAAGCTGTTTCGAAGAGGTTGTCAAGTGTTTTCGCTCGACTATTCCATTCTTGGGTTGTTGGTTTGGCCCTTGTTCTTGTAACTCGAATTCTAGCCCGATATATCCCATATTAGTTTTACACCATTGTGAACCTTACGCCTTTTTTACTCTCTGGTCAAGGTTCTCGGTATTTAAAAATCTTCGTAAACTAAATCACACGTGTATATGTTGACATTTAAGAGATATACAGTCAAGAAAATCAAGAGCAAATGTTGATATAAATGCGGATTAGACACCAAAAAATAAACACTCAAAAAATGGCTACAATTTAAGGAATGTGTTTAGTGACGGCATCAGATTCCTAATTGATGGAGAAACGTCTGGTGGCAAGAAAAGCTACTTCCAGGAGGTTGTCAAGTGTTTTTGCTCGTTGATTCCATTCTTGGGTGGTTGGTTTGGCCCTTGTTCCTGTAACTCGAATCCTAGCCCGGTATATCCCATTTTAGTTTTACACCATTGGGAACCTTACGCCTTTTTTACACTCTGATAGAGGTTCTCGGCATTGAAATATCTTGGTAAACTAAATCACACGTGTATATGTTGACATTTAAGAGATATACAGTCAAGAAAATCAAGAGCAATGGTGATATATATGCGGATTAGACACCAAAAAATAAACACTCAAAAAATGGCTACAATTTAAGTAATGAGTTTAGTGACGGCATCAGATTTCTATTTGATGGAGAAAGGTCTGGTAGAAAGAAAAGCTGCTTCCAGGAGGTTGTCAAGTGTTTTCACTCGACGATTCCATTCTTGGGTGGTTGGTTTGGCCCTTGTTCCTGTAACTCGAATCATAGCCCAGTATATCCCATTTTAGTTTTACACCATTGTGTACCTTACGCCTTTTTGAATCTCTGATCGAGGTTCTCAGCATTGAAAAATCTTCGTAAACTAAATCACACGTGTATATGTTGACATTTAAGAGATAAACAGTCAAGAAAATCAAGAGCAATGGTGATATATATGTGGATTAGACAACAAAAAATAAACACTCAAAAAATGGCTACAATTTAAGGAATGTGTTTAGTGACGACATCAGATTCCTAATTGATGGAGAAACGTCTTGTGGCCAGAAAAGCTGCTTCCAGGAGGTTGTCAAGTGTTTTCGCTCGACGATTCCATTCTTGGGTGGTTGGTTTGGCCCTTGTTCCTGTAACTCGAATCCTATCCCGGTATATCCCATTTAAGTTTTACACCATTGTGAACCTTACGCATTTTTTACTCTCTAATCGAGGTTCTCGGCATTGAAAAATATTCGTAAACTAAATCACACGTGTATATGTTTACATTTAAAAGATATACAGTCAATAAAATCAAGAGTAATGGTGATATATTTGCGGATCACACACCAAAAAAAAACACCCGAAAAATGGCTACAATTTAAGGAATGTGTTTAGTGACGACATCATATTCCTAATTAATGGAGAATGGTCTGGTGGCAAGAAAAGCTGCTTCGAGGAGGTTGTCAAGTGTTTTCGCTCGACGATTCCATTCTTGGGTTGTTGGTTTGGCCCTTGTTCTTGTAACTGGAATCCTAGCCCGATATATCCCATTTTAGTTTTACACCATTGTGAACCTTACGCCTTTTTTACTCTCTGGTCGAGGTTCTCGTCATTTAAAATCTTCTTAAACTAAATCACACATGTGTATGTTGACATTTAAGAGATATACAGTCAAGAAAACCAAGAGCAATGGTGATATAAAAGCGGATTAGACACCAAAAAATAAACACTCAAAAAATGGCTACAATTTAAAGAATGTTTTTAGTGACGGCATCAGATTCCTAATTGATGGAGAAACGTCCGGTGGTAAGAAAAGCTACTTCCAGGAGGTTGTCAAGTGTTTTCGCATGTCGATTCCATTCTTGGGTGGTTGGTTTGGCCCTTGTTCCTGTAACTCGAATCCGAGCCCGGTATATCCCATTTTAGTTTTACACCATTGTGAACTTTACGCCTTTTTTACTCTCTGATCAAGGTTCTCGGCATTGAAATATCTTCGTAAACTAAATCACACGTGTATATGTTGACATTTAAGAGATATACAGTCAAGAAAATCAAGAGTAATGGTGATATATATATGCGGATTAGACACCAAAAAATAAACACTCAAAAAATGGCTACAATTTAAGTAATGAGTTTAGTGACGGCATCAGCTTTCTATTTGATGGAGAAAGGTCTGGTGGCAAGAAAAGCTGCTTCCAGGAGGTTGTCAAGTGTTTACACTCGACGATTCCATTCTTGGGTGGTTGGTTTGGCCCTTGTTCCTGGAACTCGAATCCTAGCCCGGTATATACCATTTTAGTTTTACACCATTGTGTACCTTACACCTTTTTGACTCTCTGATCGAGGTTCTCGGCATTGAAAAATCTTCGTAAACTGAATCACACGTGTATATGTTGACATTTAAGAGATATACAGCCAAAAAAATCAAGAGCAATGGTGATATATATGTGGATTAGACACCAAAAAGTAAACACTGAAAAAATGGATACAATTTAAGGAATGTGTTTAGTGACGACATCAGATTCCTAATTAATGGAGAATCGTCTTGTGGCAAGAAAAGCTGCTTCCAGGAGGTTGTCAAGTGTTTTCGCTCGACGATTCCATTCTTGGGTGGTTGGTTTGGCCCTTGTTCCTATAACTCGAATCCTATCCCTGTATATCCCATTTTAGTTTTACACCATTGTGAACGTTACGCATTTTTTACTCTCTGATCGAGGTTCTCGGCATTGAAATATCTTCGTAAAGTAAATCACACGTGTATATGTTGACATTTAAGAGATATACAGTCATGAAAATCATGGCCAATGGTGATATATATGGAGATTAGACAACAAAAAATAAACACTAAAAAAATGGCTACAATTTAAGGAATGTGTTTAGTGACGGCATCAGATTCCTAATTGATGGAGAAAGGTCTGCTGGCAAGAAAAGCTGCTTCCAGGAGGTTGTTAAGTGTTTTCGTTCAACGATTCCATTCTTGGGTGGTTGGTTTGGCCCTAGTTCCTATAACTCGAATCCTAGCCCGATATATCCCATTTTAGTTTTACACCCTAGTGAACCTTACGCCATTTTTATTCTCTGATCGAGGTTCGCGGCATTGAATAGTCTTCGTAAACTAAATCACACGTGTATATGTTGAAATTTAAGAGATATACAGTCAAGAAAATCAAGAGCAATGGTGATATATATGCGGATTAGACAAGAAAAAATAAACACTCAAAAAATGGCTACAATTTAAGGAATGTGTTTAGTAACGATATCAGATTCCTAATTGATGTAGAAACGTCTCGTGGCAAGAAAATATGCTTCCAGCAGGTTGTCAAGTGTTTTCGCTGGACGATTCTATTCTTGGGTGGTTGGTTTGGCCCTTGTTCCTGTAACTCGAATCTTGTCCCGGTATATCCCATTTTAGTTTTACACCATTGTGAACCTTACGCATCTCTGATCGAGGTTCTCGGCATTGAAATATCTTCATAAAGTAAATCACACGTGTATATGTTGACATTTAAGAGATATACAGTCAAGAAAATCAAGAGCAATGGTGATATATATGCGGATTAGACACCAAAAAATAAACACTCAAAAAATGGCTACAATTTAAGGAATGTGTTTAGTGACGGCATCAGATTCCTAATTGATGGAGAAAGGTCTCGTGGCAAGAAAAGCTGCTTCCAGGAGGTTGTTAAGTGTTTTCGTTCAACGATTCCATTCTTGGGTGGTTGGTTTGGCCCTTGTTCCTGTAACTCGAATCCTACCCCGTTATATCCCTTTTTAGTTTTACACCATTGTGAACCTTACGCCTTTTTTACTCTCTGACCGAGGTTCGCGGCATTGAATAATCTTTGTAAACTATGCAGTCAAGAAAATCAAGAGCAATGGTGATATATATGCGGATTAGACACCAAAAAATAAACACTCAAAAACTGGCTACAATTTAAGGAATGTGTTTAGTGGCGACATCAGATTCCTAATTGATGGTGAAAGGTCTGGTGGCAAGAAAAGCTGCTTCCAGGAGGTTGTCAAGTGTTTTCGCTCGACGATTCCATTCTTGGGTGGTTGGTTTGGCCCTTGTTCCTGTAACTCGAATCCTACCCCGGTATATCCCATTTTAGTTTTACACCATTATGAACCTTACGCCTTTTTTACTCTCTGATCGAGGTTCTCAGCATTGAAAAATCTTCGTAAACAAAATCACACGTGTATAAGTTGACATTTAAGAGATATTAAGTTAAGAAAATCAAGACCAATGGTAATATATATGCGGATTAGAAACCAAAAAATAAACACTCAAAAAATGGCTACAATTTAAGGAATGCGTTTAGTGACGGCATCAGATTCCTAGTCGATGGTTAAAGGTCTAGGGCAAGAAAAGCTGCTTCCAGGAGGTCGTTAAGTGTTTTCGTTCGACCATTCCAATCTTGGGTGGTTGGTTTGGCCCTTGTTCCTGTAACTCGAATCCTAGCCCGGTATATCCCATTTTAGTTTTACACCATTGTGAAGCTTTCGCCTTTTTTACTCCCTCATCGTGGTTCTCGGCCTAGAAAAATCTTCGTAAACTAAATCACACGTGTATATGTTGACATTTAAGAGATATACAGTCTAGAAAATCAAGAGAAATTGTGATATATATGCGGATTAGACACCAACATATACATGTTCATATACTTACAAACACAACCATCAACTTTAATTTGTTGCAAGGTGGTTGGGTTTCTCCATCAAACCCATGGAACCTAATTATGTTGGATATGACACTCTTTGTAATTAGTTTTCGACTAAAATTTTTTTTAATTCGATTTAGTTTAGACCAGTTTATTGTCTTTAGAAGTTTGGGTTTTGAAGCTGGTTAAAAACTGTTCTCATCAGATTGCATGTTAAACATGTTTTAGGTTAACTTTATGGTTCAAATCTACATATACAAGACTAGAAAATCATGTTTTAACATATTAGCTACTAGAAGTTATGATTTTTTTATTCTATTATTTGAGTAAAATCTGGAAACAAGGAATGAAGACGATTAGGATCATACGAATAAGAGGGCTAGATTTTGATGATTTAGTGGATGCTAGGCTTCTCCTACATGCCTTAGATGACTTCTTGGATGAATTTACAGATTCAAATGCATATATTTTTTTATATTTAAGATTCAAATACACGTATTTTTTTTAGCTTCGACGATCCCGATTGCCTAAAACCATAAGATTTGATGTGTGTGTGTGTTTGTCAAGTTTAGAGAGACATGAAGAGGGCTAATGTTGTGAACGAAAATAATGAGGTAAAGAGAGGTATGGGTCCAATTTAAGGGTGTAGGGAGGTAAAGAGGTTTTGGATTGCTTATTGGCAAAGTTATTTGACTCATAATACTAGTCTTATGTTGTTTTAAATTTTGAATTAATATTTATCTTGTTTTAAAAGGGAAGGACAAACTTTTTAAAGCTTTAGAAGGTTACGGACAGATTAAGTTAGAGATGTTAGGATTAGATATGGTTAAAACTTCAAGTTACGATAAGTGTAACTGGAATTTTAAAGATATTCTTGGTTTATAAACAAAATAAAAGGTTTTAATTAATTCATTACTAATGTTTTAGAATTGTTAATAATAAATAATATTTTACTTTTACTATTATTAATTTATAATATATAAATTCTACTTTTCTTTGTGTTACATACGTAACACTTGATGCGCACGTATCCCACCCAACAAAACTGGTGATGCCCCGTGAATGACAATCTTGTCATGCACTCCAGAAGGAAGGGCTGATCATGAATTTTGACATTGTATGTTGATAGTTCTAAGTGTTTTGAGAGGTGTTTTTGGTAGGTAATAATAAAATAAGACTGTATGAGTTGAAATTTGTAGAATATGACGGTAAGAATGCTCAAAAACTTCACAAATCGTTAAAGTTGATCACAATATTCAATTTCTTGACAATTCATAAGTAGATTTGAGCCATAATGCTCTAATAACACTTGATATTCCCATAATTTCTCTTGTTCACGTTGATTAGACTTTGACGAACACCAATATCTGTTGATACATGATGTCTAAAGCCTACGTCATAAGTCTAGGGTCTAAAAGTGTCAAGTATGTAAAGTGTAGGGGTCTAAATGTAAGTTTAATTTAGTGTTGTAAAGGTTTCGCTGCAGGGTATGAGATGTAAGCCTCAAGCGAAATCAAGTAATGAGATTTCGCTTGAGACGTGTTGAAGCGAAATCTTAATGCCTATAAATAGGCTAGTGTAGTTCTCATTTGGTACGCATTCCGAGAAGTTGTAACGAAGTGCTGCCAGTTTTCCAAGTCAATATATAACAGAGAACAAGTGTTAAAAGTGAATCTATTCTGTTTTCTACTCTTTTCTGTCTGATTCTAAGCTGTTTAGATGTTTCCGCCATCTAAATAGTGTAAACACATTCAAATTGACTCATTTCATCGGTCAAATCGATCCTACAATTGGTATCAGAGCCAGTTATGAGTGTGTTCACTTGAATCAGTTGGTTTTTACTCACAAAAATTGATTTCTGAACGAAAACACGGACAAAATGGACTAAGACTTTCACAGTGTGTGTAAAAGTGTGTTTTAACAAAGCCTTGAGTAATTCAGATTAAAACTCGGACTAAAATTGACAAAAATGACTTGAAAACCAGATTTCGCTTGAGCGAGCAGATTGGTTGTTGGTATTTTGAAGCGAAAACGTGGATTTCGCTTGAAATTTTCTGATTGCTTGAAGCGAAATCGTATATTTCGCTTGAGGAGTCTGTATTTGGTTGAAAAGTTTGTTTGAAGCGAGACTGTAGATTTCGCTTGAGATCTTGTTGTTTGAAGCGAAATCATATTACATTTGAGTTGTGGGTTTCGCTTGAAATCTTCTGTGATTTCGCTTGTAGTTTGAGTGATTTCGCTTGAGATTTCTGATAGTCCATAGTGTTCGTGAACTTGTTCGATAATCTGATTTTGTGAAAAGTGTGTGTGAAAATTTTAAAATTACTCGGTAAATTTCTAAAAATGGAAAACCAAGAGTTTTATAACTTCTTCTCGGGCAGTGGTATGGTAGCAGGACAAACCTCGGGTAGTGTTATACAGAACGTCAACATGGAGAACGAATTGGGAACAATGCAAAAGCCTCCCAAACTGATGAACATAGATGAATATGCAGGATGGTCAGGCAGATTTAAGAACTGGGTTCAAGCTAATCATTTTGAATGTTGGATGAAAATAGAGAAACAGTATGTTCCACCAGTTGATGGTTTAAACAACAAGAAGAATATTCAGAGCCTGTCAGAATCAGAACAGAATGATTTCAAAGCCGAGAAAAAGATGATTAGTATTCTCCAGCAGGCTATCAAAGAAGACATTCTAGTATTGTTGCAATATGAAGATAATGCTCAATCTATGTGGTTTGCATTGAAAGCAAAGTTTGAAGGTAGTGCTTCCATGATCAAGAATAAGAAGGCATTGTTCAAGAAAGAGTTTGATATTTTTACCGGTATGAAGGGTGAAACTACAAGGCAACTAATTGAAAGATATTGTCATTTGGTGCTTGAGATGAATAGATTAAAGATTGAAAGGACAGATGAAGAATGGATTGACAAACTAGCTGATGCGTTACCTTATGACGAGTGGGGTACATACCTGATGATGCTAAAGAACAATTCAGACTTTGCAAACTACAATCTTAGCCTATTCATAGAAAAGATTGAAGCTCATGAGTTAGAGTTGCTGAAGATCAAAAAGATGAAATCAGCTAATGTTCAACAAGATGTATCGTTGTATTACAAATAATGCATTTAACTTAACCAATTTTCACATAAATGAACGTGTGTACTTAAATTGATGCAATTAGCCTTCCCGATAGGCTTCACCACATTTATCCTTGTTGTATGGTAAATCTTTCTACACATAACATAAGAGAATGTCATTTATGTATTGTCAAATAACTATATATTGATAAAATATATATTATTTTCTTTATTACAAGATGATTCTAGGATCACAATATCAATAATATTTATTTGGCTCAACAAATGGGTATTATTTTACACTGTCGATTACACACATCTTTATTAACGAAGCAGCAATGGACGGTGTCCATAGTACAACAAAACTTCTTTGTATCTTCCAATGGATAACAACCATTTTGGCATGGTGGTGGAATCCCAAAGGGTTTGACGTCAACGGATTCACGTTGCCCACCTTAAAAATTAAAATAAAGGAAATTGATTAGGAAGTTTATTTAAAAATTGTGACATGCGAAAGTATTTTCGTAAAGTGAACTTACCCTGGTAATAGATCATCAACACAGGAACTACCATAAACTGTAATTTCACGAGTCTCATCATCGTGCCTCGTGACTTTAATATTGTATTAGTTCTATCAGTAAAAAAATTGAGGATGATTATAATGGAGAAGCAACTAGTATTTATAGGCACATTTGAGTAGTGGGGCAATGGTTTATTTTACATGATACTTTGGTAAACTCTTAACAAATTAATAGTTGTTTATTACGTGTGTCAAGCATGTACCATATACTTACAAATATATACATGTGCATTGATGTGTTTATGTTTTTTTACCAATATATACATGTTCATATACTTAGAAACACAACCATCAACTTTAGTTTGTTGCAAGGTGGTTGTGTTTCTCCATCAAACCCATGGAACCCTATTATGTTGGATATGACACTTTTTGTAATTAGTGTTAGACTCAAATCCGTTTTGATTTGATTTAGTTTAGACCAGTTTATTGTCCATAGAAGTTTGGGTTTTAAAGCTGGTTACAAACTGTTCTCATCAGATTGCATGTTAAACATGTTTTAGGTTAACTTTAAGGTTCTAATCTACATATACAAGACTAGAAATTTATGTTTTAACATACTAGCTACTAGAAGTTATGATTTTTTTTATTCTATTATTTGTGTAAAATCTGGAAACAAGGAACGAAGAAGTTCAGAATCATACGAATAAGCGGGCTAGATTTTGATGATTTAGTGGATGCTTGGCTTCTCCTACACGCCTTGGATGACTTCTTGGATGAATTTATAGATTCAAATACATATATTTTTTTATATTTAAGTTTCAAATACATGTAATTTTTTACCTTAGACGATCCCGATTGCCTAACATTTTAAGATTTGATGTGTGTGTGTGTTTGTCAAATTTAGAGAGGCATGAAGAGGGCTAATGTTGTGAACGAAAATAATGAGGTAAAGAGAGGTATGGATCCAATTTAAGGGTGTAAGGAGGTAAGGAGGTTTTGTATTGCTTATTGGCAAAGTTAATTGACTCATAATACTAGTCTTATGTTGTTTTAAATTATTAATTAATATTTATCTTGTTTTAAAAGGGCAGGACAAACTTCTTAAAGCTTTAGAAGGTTACGGTCAGATTAAGTTAGAGATGTTAGGATTAGATATGGTTAAAAACACAACTTACGATAAGTGTAACCGGAATTTTAAGGATATTCATGGTTTATAAAAAAATAAAAGGTTTTAATTAATTCATTACTAATGTTTTGGAATTGTTAATAACAAATAATATTTTACTTTTATTATTATTAATTAATAATATATAAATTCAACTTTTCTTTGTGTTACATACGTAACACTTGAGGCGCACGTATCCCACCCAACAAAACTAGTGATGCCCCATGAATGACAAGCTTGTCATGCACTCCAGAAGGAAGGGCTGATCATGAATTTTGACATTATGTTTTGATAGTTCTGAGTGTCTTGAGAGGTGCTTTTGGTAGGTAATAATAAAATAAGACTGTATGAGTAGAAATTTGTAGAATTTGACGATAAGAATGCTCACAAACTTCACAAATCTTTAAAGTTGACCACCATATTCAATTTCTGGACAATTCATAAGTAGATTTGAGCCAAAATGCTCTAATACCACTTGATATTCCCATAATTTATCTTGTTCACGTTGATTAGACGTTGACGAATACCAATATCTTCTTATGTCATAACCCAAAGTGCGGAATCCACTGAATTTTGTGTGAGATTGGCACAAACAAGATAAATAAAGGTTTTGTATTATCTGGTGAAATTTTGGCAGGAGTTCGACTCAAAATGACTCCTATAAAAAGCTCTTTGTGTGAAGTTATGTCTAACTCACGCATCACAACTCTATTTATAGACATTATACCTACCAACACATCACAACCTGCGTATAACACTTAGCATCACATGATGCACTTCACGTGGCGCAACACATTATCACATGTGCTCCAACATTAAGACACAAAACACAAACTAAAACGACACGAACGCTCTGCCATACCTTACATAGACTCAAAACAAATGACACAGACATTAGACATTATGCACCAACATTTTGATTACAAGCAGTGAATCCAATTTTTTGGTGTAGATATGCAAGGACTGATCCCCCATTAGAACGTTGCATCTAACTTAGTCCAATAATGCATTTAACTTAACCAATTTTCTCATAAATGAACGTGTGTACTTAAATTGATGCAATTAGCCTTCCCGATAGGCTTCACCACATTTATCCTTGTTGTATGGTAAATCTTTCTAAACATAATATAAGAGAATGTCATTTATGTATTGTCAAATAACTATATATTGATTAAATATATATTATTTTCTTTATTACAAGATGATTCTAGGATCACAATATCAATAATATTTATTTGGCACAACAAAGGGGGTGATGTTTGACACTGCCGATTACACACGTCTTTATTAACGAAGCAGCAATGGACGTCGTCCATAGTACAACAAAACTTCTATATATAATCCAGTGCATAACAACCATTTTTGCATGGTGGTGGAACCCCAAAGGGTTTGATGTCAACGGATTCACGTTGCCCACCATGAAAATTAAAATAAAGGAAATTGATTAGGAAGTTTATTTAAAAATTGTGACATGCGAAAGTATTTTCGTAAACTGAACTTTTCCTGGTAATAGATCATCAACACAAGAACTACCATAAACTGTAATTTCATGAGTCTCATCATCGTCCCTCAAGAATTTGTTATTGTATTAGTTCTATCTATCATAAAATTGAGGACGATTATAATGGAGAAACAACAACTATTTATAGGCAAATTTGAGTAGTGGGGCAATGGTTTATTTTACATGATACTTTGGTAAACTTTTAACAAATTAATAGTTGTTTATTACGTGTGTCAAGCGTGTACCACATACTTACAAATATATACATGTGCATTGATGTGTTTAAGTTTTTTTACCAAGATATACATGTTCATATACTTACAAACACAACCATCAACTTTAGTTTGTTGCAAGGTGGTTGTGTTTCTCCATCAAACCCATGGAACCCAATTATGTTGGATATGACACTCTTTGTAATTAGTATTTGACCCAATTTTTTTTTTTATTTGATTTAGTTTAGACTAGTTTATTGTCTTAAAAAGTTTGGGTTTTGAAGCTGGTTACAAACTGTTCTCATCAGATTGCATGTTAAACATGTTTTAGGTTAACTTTATGGTTTTAATCTACATATACAAGACTAGAAATTTATGTTTTAACATATTAGCTACTAGAAGTTATGATTTTTTTATTCTATTATTTGTGTAAAATCTGGAAACATGGAATGAAGAAGATCAGAATCATACGAATAAGAGGGCAAGATTTTGATGATTTAGTGGATGCTCGGCTTCTCCTACACGCCTTGGATGACTTCTTGGATGAATTTACAGATTCAAATACATATATTTTTTATATTTAAGATTTAAATACATGTATTTTTTTTACCTTAGACAATCCCGATTGCCTAAATTTTTAAGATTTGATGTGTGTGTGTTTGTCAAATTTAGAGAGACATGAAGAGGGATAATGTTGTGAACGAAAATAATGAGGTATAGAGAGGTATGAGTCCAATTTAAGGGTGTAGGGAGGTAAAGAGGTTTTGAATTGCTTATTGGCAAAGTTGTTTAACTCATAATACTAGTCTTATGTTGTTTTAAATTTTGAATTAATATTTATCTTGTTTTAAAAGGGCAGGACAAACTTTTTAAAGCTTTAGAAGGTTACGGTCAGATTAAGTTAGAGATGTTAGGATTAGATATGGTTAAAAACTCAACTTATGATAAGTGTAAATGGAATTTTAAGGATATTGGTGGTTTATAAACAAAATAAAAGGTTTTAATTAATTCATTACTAATGTTTTAGAATTGTTAATAATAAATAATATTTTACTTTTATTATTATTATTATTAACTAATAATATATAAATTATACTTTTCTTTGTGTTACATACGTAACACTTGATGCGCACGTATCCCACCCAACAAAACTAGTGATGCCCCGTGTATGACAAGCTTGTCATACACTCCGGAAGGAATGGCTGATCTTGAATTTTGACATTGGGTTTTGATAGTTCTGAGTGTTTTGAGAGGTGTTTTGGAAGGTAATAATAAACTAAGACTGTATAAGTAGAAATTTGTAGAATTTGAAGGTAAGAATGCTCAAAAACATCACAAATCTTTAAAGTTGACCACAATATTCAATTTCTTGACAATTCATAAGTAGATTTGAACCATAATGCTCTAATAACCCTTGATATTCCCATAATTTATCTTGTTCAAATTGATTAGACGTTGACGAACACCAATATCTACTTATATCATAACCCAAAGTGCGGAATCCATTGAATTGTGTGTGAGATTGGCACAAACAAGGTAAATAAACGTTTTGTATTATCTGGTGAAATTTTGGCAAGGGTTCGACTCAAAATGACTCCTATAAAAAGCTCTTTGTGTGAAGTTATGTCTAACTCACGCATCACAACTCTATTTATAGACATTAAGACCTACCAACACATCACAACCTGCGTATAACACTTGAGCATCACCTGATGCAATTCACGTGGCGCAACGCATCATCACATGTGCTCCAACATTAAGACACAAAACACAAACTAAAACGACATGAACGCTCTGCCATACATTACATAGACTCAAAACAAATGACACAGACATTAGACATTATGCACCAACATTTTGATTACTAGCAGTGAATCCAATTTTTAGGTCTAGATATACAAGGACTGATCCCCTATTAGAACGTTGCATCTAACTTATTCCAATAATGCATTTAACTTAACCAATTTTCTCATAAATGAACGTGTGTACTTAAATTGATGCAATTAGCCTTCCCGATAGGCTTCACCACATTTATCCTTGTTGTATGGTAAATCTTTCTAAACATAATATAAGAGAATGTCATTTATGTATTGTCAAATAACTATATATTGATTAAATATATATTATTTTCTTTATTACAAGATGATTCTAGGATCACAATATCAATAATATTTATTTGGCACAACAATTGGGTATTATTTTACACTGTCGATTACACACATCTTTATTAAGGAAGCAGCAATGGACGGTGTCCATAGTACAACAAAACTTCTTTGTACCTTCCAATGGATAACAACCATTTTGGCATGGTGGTGGAATCCCAAAGGGTTTGACGTCAACGGATTCACGTTGCCCACCTTAAAAATTAAAATAAAGGAAATTGATTAGGAAGTTTATTTAAAAATTGTGACATGCGAAAGTATTTTCGTAAAGTGAACTTACCCTGGTAATAGATCATCAACACAAGAACTACCATAAACTGTAATTTCATGAGTCTCATCATCGTGCCTCGTGACTTTAATATTGTATTAGTCTAAGGCCCTATAATGGTGTAGGTTTACGCCTATCTTTATCAAACACAAATATAGGCTATTGGGCTTAGCCTTGTAGTGGGTTAGATAGTAATGAAATAAGCCATGTGGGCTAATTAGTGATTTGGGCTTGTTTGGTTAGAAATATTGTACATGTGGGCTTGGCCCAGCTTGTAACTAGGTCACCCTATGTAACTATAAATAGGGTGAACCTAGTTCATTATTAGGTTAGACATTTTTGTGAGGTTCTTCATAATTTTTGATTTCTTGGTGGGTGTACCAGACGGTTCTCTAGAAACCGTGTGCACCTTGGTTGTTATAATCGATTGATTGTTCTTGTTCTTATCACTTTTCTCAATATTCCGTGCTTTGATTAGTGTTTGATATCCGATTGTAGTGTTCCTGGACTTACAATTGGTATCAGAGCCTAAGTAGTCTCACGAAGGCTCGGTTGGATTGGATATCATTCGAAGAACAAGAAAATTTTTTGAGGATCGAAGAACACGAAGAACGCTGTTGAAGATCAAGAAAATTTTGAAAATTCTGCATTTTGATTCATTTGGTAAAGAGAGAGAAGGTGTTTGCACGTTTTTCGGAATATTGGTGGAAACAATTATCACAAATCGAATTTTGAATAAATCCCTTGATTTTCGGGATTTATTTGATTCAATTCTTTCCAAAGTCAACGAAAATATAGTGCAACTGACATTGATTTGTGCGATAAACTCCAAGACTTAGAAAGGTGAAAACCTTTAAACCTTAGAGAGTATGAAAATACCCTTTCGCGAGAGAGGGTGATCAATCCTCATATACCTTAAGGATCCAGGGTATAGCCAACAGTAACGAAATTGTCAGCCACTTTTACATGAACTGGTCCCGCCACCTTGAACTATCCCTGGATAAGTTGCGCTCCAGGCGGGGTGTTTAAACCCAACTCGTGAGAAAGGTGAATACCTTTAAACCTGTGAAGGGATCAGGATCCCTTAAACGTGAGAGAGGGGGCCAATCCTCTAATCTTTTGAAATATCCTAAGTGTGTATCCTGGAGCTATATCCCGAAGCATATTCTGCAAAACAACCTTAAACTAAGGTGGGTGTTAGCTTGGCTAACACCCCTCCGATGCTTAAGTTAGTATTGGGTTCAAAATAAAATAAATTGTATTTAAAAGAGACAGAATTCATACCATCTTGAGTTAGAAATTAAATTCTAAACTCACTTAAAATAGAGCTTTAGATGTATAGCATTCCAGGATCTCGGTAGTATATCCCCTTCCATATTCTTGAGTCGGTATGCTCCTTTTCCGGATTCCGATTCAATCTCATAAGGTCCTTCCCACTTAGGAGCTAACTTTCCATCAGCAGGATTAATAGTATTCTGAAAAGCCTTCCTTAGTACCCAATCTCCAACTTGAAACCTTCTAGTCCTTAGATTCTTGTTATATGCCCTGGATATCCTCTGTTGATATGCTGCCATTCTCAACCTTGCCGCATCCCTTGTCTCATCAATAGTATCCAATTCTTGACATAGGGCTTCAGGATTCTTCTCAGAATCCCGGAGGTTGGATCTTGCTGTAGGTATCACCATCTCTGTCGGGATTACTGCCTCTGCTCCAAATACTAAGGAAAATGGGGTTTGCCCAGTAGCATTCTTCACGGTTGTTCTATCAGCCCATAGGACAAATGGTAGTTCCTCTGCCCATTTTCCTTTTCTTGGCACCTAACCTCTTCTTTAAATTGTTGACGATTATCTTGTTCGAGGATTCTGCTTGTCCATTTGCTTGAGGATGCACTGGTGTTGACGTAATCATCTTAATTCCCCAACTCTTACAAAAGTTAGTAGTTCTTTAGCTGATGAATTGAGAGCCATTGTCATAAACTATCTCAGTTGGTACCCAAAATCTGGTCAAGATATTTCTCTTTATAAAGGATACCACTTCTTGATCTCTAACTTGGACAAAGGCTTCTGCTTCAATCCACTTGGAGAAATAACCCGTCATTGCTAACATGAAAACCTTTCCTCCTGGAGCCTTTGGAAGCTTTCCCACTATATCCATACCCCATTTCATAAACGGCTAAGGGGATGCAATAGGATATAATGGTTCAGCAGGTTGATGTAGTATATTGCTGTGCCTTTGACATGCATCACATCTTCAAGCATATTATGCTGCATCTTTCCTCATAGTCGGCCAGTAATATCCTGTTCTCAACACCTTCGAGAACAGAGATTTGCCCCCAGTATGGTTGCCACAGTCTCCTTCGTGTATATCCTGAAGTACCTCTTTGGTTTCAGGACCTTCCAAGCACCTTAGGTACGGACCTGCAAGGGATTTCTTATACAAAATATTATTTATAATAGTAAAACGAGATACCTTCATCCTAAAAGCCTTAGGATTTGCATCTTTTGGGATATCTCCTTCTTGAATATACTTCACAATTGGGGTCATCCATGATTCAGGATCCTTCTTAGGATATCCATCACCAGGATCCTGGATACATGCTACTTCTTTATCCTGAGATTTGAAATGTTCTATTGCAGGATACAAGATGTGCACTATTGGTATCTGAGTTCTCTCCGGTATCCTGACAGTAGATCCTAAGTTTGCTAGAGCGTCAGCTTCAACATTCTTTTCTCTTGGTACCTGTTCAAGTGTAAAAATTTCGAAATATCCTGCTAATTTCTTAACAATTTCAAGATATTTAGCTAACTTTTCACCTTTTACTGCATAAGACCCATTGAAATGGTTAGTGATCAACAGGGAATCGACATATACTTGTAAACATCTAATATTCATATTTCTAGCCAATTCTAATCCTGCTATCAGAGCTTCATACTCAGCTTCATTATTAGTAGCAGAAAATTCACATTTAATAGCCTGGGGTAATATGTCCCCCTGTGGCGATTTTAGTAGTATACCCAATCCTACACCTCTAACATTAGATGCACCATCAGTATATAATGTCCTGGATTCTGAAGTTTCTCCTAGTTGTTGAACTTATAGGTCTACTTCATTTTGAATATCACTACTGAAATCAGCCACAAAGTCTGCTAGAGCCTGAGACTTTATAGCATTTCTAGGTTCATATACTAGATCATAAGCACTTAATTTTACTGACCACTTAGCCATTCTACCCGACATCTCAGGTTTCCTAAGCACATTCTTAACAGGATAATTAGTTTTAACATGAATCCTATGTGTCTCAAAATAATGTCTAAGCTTAGTTGATGCCATAACTAGGGCTAATATCATTTTTTTCTAGATGAGAATATCTAGTTTCAGCATCTAATAAACTTTTACTAACGTAATAGACAGGATACTGCTGACCTTCGTGATCCTTGACCAAACCAGCACTTACTGCATTCCCTGATACTGCAAGATACAGGGATAATGGTTCACCATCCTCGGGCTTCGTCATCAGAGGTGCGGTTGAAAGATATTGCTTTAATTCCTGTAAGGCTGCTTCCTGCTTTTCTCCCCATTCGAACCTCTTATTATTCTTCAGGATATCGTAGAATTCTTTACATTTTTCTGAGGATCTTGATATAAATCTGTTCAATGCCGCTACTCGTCCAGTTAATCTTTGCACATCTTTCATGTTGGATGGTGACTTGATATCCAGGATAGCTTTGATCTATTCCGGGCTTGCTTCTATACCCCTTTTAGTCACCATGTATCCCAAAAACTTTCCTGCCCCCACTCCAAAATGGCACTTGGCAGGATTTAGTTTCATATTGTACTGGTCCAGGATATCAAATGCTCCTATAATATCATGGAGATGATCCTCAGCCTTCTTGGATTTGACTTCCATATCGTCAATGTACACCTCCATGGTGTCCCCCAGTTTGTCTTTAAACATCATGTTCACCAATATCTGGTACGTTGCACCTGCATATTTCAAACCAAAAGACATAGCAGTATAACAGTAAATACCTGTTGGTATAATGAAAGCAGTATCTTCCTGGTCCGAAGGTTCCATTTGGATCTGCTGGAATCCTGAGGATGCATCCATGAAGGTTAACATCTCATGACCAGCAGTGGCATCCACCATCGAGTCTATATGAGGTAGAGGGAATGGGTCTTTAGGACATGCTTTGTTCAAGTCTGTGTAATCTACACAAACTCTCCATTTCCCATTCTTCTTTTGAACCACGACCACATTTGCTAGCCACTTGGGAAATTTGACTTCCCTGATCATCTTGGACTTCAATAGTCTTTCAACCTCTTCTTGAATAATTACGTTTCGTTCTGGAGCAAACTTCCTTCTCCTTTGCTGGACAGGCTTGAAAGACCTGTCAATTCGAAGCTTGTGAGTTATAATATCGTTAGAAATACCTGTCATATCCTCATGCTTCTATACGAATGTTGACATCCTGCATTTCAAAAAGTTAGTTAACTGATTTTCAATATCCTTAGGGATATTGGCTCCCACGAGCACCGAGATATCTGGATTATTCTGGTCCAGGATAACTTTCTTCACATCCTGTTCTGAAGCCTCCATGATATCCTGGCCTCGCATCTTTAATTGCTATGCTGCACTAGGCTTTGTCGAGGATTTCATCGAAGAAGAATAACACTCCTTCGCTTCCTGTTGATCACTTTCCACCTTAACTACTCCCCAAGGGGTAGGGATCTTGATACATTGATGATAAGTGGAAGGTACAGCTTTCATGTCGTGAATCCATGGCCTGCCCAATATAATATTATAGCAGGATAAGGAGTCCATGACACAGAAGCGTTGTATTGAGTTAACCCCTTCAACATACACGGACAACTTTATCTCCCCTACGGTATTCTTTGCTTCTCCACTAAACCCTACAAGCACAGTGGATCTACGGATCTACAAGCGGTATTTTCCACATGGAGATTTGGCTATGGGTGCGGCTCCAGGTACCAAGTCGATGTGAAACTCAACTTGTTGATATGGTGATAGTCCTGGCAAGACTTCAGGAATTTCTTTTACCACAGGAATACCTGTCAGCTGCGGCCCAACGGCCTTCTTGTCGACAACTCGTGCTAGGAAGGCAGTACAACCTTTCCGTAAGCACTTCTGTGCCTTCACGCAATTGATGATCCACAATGGTGTATCGTGCTTCTCTCCATGTATCACAAGTGTCTCTTCGTTCAGTAGTGGTAGGCGAATGATCTTCTCGTGACATAAGACTTTGGCTAGGTTATCGGATAACCAATCCATGTCAACCACTACTTCGAAACTACTCAACTGAATAGGGAAGAGATCGATATTGAATTTCAGCTCTAGACTCGACTAGTTTACTTTTTGCCAATTCTATAGAATGAGGAGACGTCAAGCTTACTTGACTCTAGGCCAAGTACATTTTAAATTCTGTGTGGCGAGGACTTCACTGTATAGTTTTAGGAACCCTATGTTTAAATGTAGGATTACCCAATCCATGTGTTCAGATGTAGGATAACCAAATCCCCTAATTGTAGCTAGGATAATCCCGTCACTAGCCATGAAACTATGCATGTGAAATGTTGAGATAAAGCTAAAAATCGGCAATGGTATCAAATAACATGGATGTGAAGTGTTGACGAATAGGATACATACCGGTGGCCCTTAATGATTTGATATGTCTCAGCTAATTCCCCATTAGCTAACTTGATATAGTAATGTGTGTCCAACAAGACTCTAATTCGAGTATATGCTTAACATTTAAAAGCAATAGCTAAGCTCGGTGTTGGTATTAATAAAATTGATACATGATGATCGCAGAGTGTACGTATTCATGACTTCATTGGGATTTTGTGGAGTATTCATAGTTCTAACCACACACACACTTATTCACATTTAGGATTTCGACAAGTTACCAGCATACATCCTGGTACCAAAATCGTTTATGGCAGCAGTTGCCTTCATTTCTCTCATGGCGAGAGTTATTGTTTGAGTGATTTCGGTAGGGAGGGATGATGCTGTCATGCTTCGGATCTCCGAGGCTAAACCTAAAATGTAACACTCAGTGTGTTTGAATTCGGGTGTTACCCATTATGGAACAACCCTTGAGATATCGTGAAAGCATCAAGTGTAACCAACAATATTGGCTCTAGTTATGATCGAGTTCTTTTATAAAATCATATGAAGATAGATATGAAAATCAGATGATATAAAAGAATAATGTATGGTTAAATAAATAACCAATGAAAATGTAGTGTATAAATATATCATGTCTCGAAATAGAATATTATGTCTTGTGTAGAGGATGTCGTGTCTTGTGCAAAAATGTCATGTCTTGTCTTTGTCGAAAAGATTTGAATAACACCACGATATGCAATATAATATAAGCACTTATATATAGGAAGTACCAGCGGCGTATCCACCATGCTTTTATCATATTACACACGTCTCATCACTTACAAATAACCACCAAAAATGTCTTGTGTATACCAACGTCAATGACATGTATTTGGATAAATAAAGTCTATCAGGTGCCCAAGAATGAAGAATGCAATCA
The DNA here is from genome assembly GCA_030545235.1 of Helianthus tuberosus. NCBI lineage: Eukaryota > Viridiplantae > Streptophyta > Magnoliopsida > Asterales > Asteraceae > Helianthus > Helianthus tuberosus. Next base: position 4,634 of record JARYGA010000998.1, on the reverse strand, counting down.
ATCGGTCATGGAAACCTCAAGACCGCATTGTTCATACATGTTTGAATGTGGATAACCAAAAACCAAAAGGTGTAATGCCTCTTGCATGTATTGGTCATATGTCTAAATGGAAAAAGAAAAATAATTCGTTCAGGAGGGGAAACCAACCCGTGGCCTCCGTCCCTATAATATGGGTTCCCTACTCTATGACCTCAATCGTCCGAAGTAGAGAAAATCCTTTGTCTTATTTGTCCATGTGACCATTATGGTGATAGTGCTTGAGTTTTATGAGCTCTCGCAAGATTATTAGAATCTCCAACAATGTCGAATAGAATGTAATGAGGGAGTTGCAGCATGGCGCATGCCATACCATCCCTTGGAAAAAGACAAATGTCAAACGACGGAGTTTATTGTATCACTTCCAATAAATATGATAAGGTGGAATATGATAAAGTAAGGTAAGGTAACGTAGGATAAAGTGTCATAGACACCATGGAACCAACCCATGTTCAAGAATTTCGAGAATGTTGAGGAAAATCCTCCATGAGTAGCTAACAAGTTTTGTTTGTTTAAATGACTAGTCTCAACTGAGACGTGATATAGATCAATGTTAGGTGTGAACAAATATGTGTCGTCTTCCCGTATTGTATTGTATTGTATTGTATTGTATTGTATTGTATTGTATTGTATTGTATTGTATTGTATTGTATTGTATTGTATTGTATTGTATTGTATTGTATTGTATTGTATTGTATTGTATTGTATTGTATTGTATTGTATTGTATTGTATTGTATTGTATTGTATTGTATTGTATTGTATTGTATTGTATTGTATTGTAGGGTGTTATACTAACCACCCCCAGTTCGTGTTCTACTAGATAGGAATAATTGAATCTCAAGTAATAACTTAAGAATTTTGAATGAATAGTGATCATTAGCTTGACCCGCAGAGTCCACCAGAATTTCCATGCACTACAAGTTGTTATTACGTAGGCCTCCGTAATAATAAATTGTCTTGCATGGTCACCCTAGCGTTCTCTCGTACAAAGCTGCCGATCAATAAGAGAGGAAACGTTATTGTCAATATACCTTCAACATAGGAGGGACCTTCGTGATAGCTCACGTGTCAACGTTCGTTGTCCTTCAAGATGAGTACTTCATCTTCCTTGTAAGGACAAGAGTATATCCACCTTGATTAGTGTGAGTCACATGGATCTCGTCCCACTAATGGAGTTGTTGTCCAAAGTTACCACCTTCGCCTCATCGTCATTATCATGGTCAGGCCTCTCAGCATTCGCGAGAAAGCAACCATATTTTACGGAATTAAGTTTAAGATTTCACTTAGGAATCATGTTCGCCATAAGCTCCGCAGTAGACGTGAGGTCGATATTTTCACCGTGTGAGTAAAGAATAATAATAGAGTTTGAAGTCGAAGGTATTTTGTTCTTGGCAAAATATTTCCTGCAACATATATATGAACAACCTATATATATAATCATGTAAAATCCTATCAATCAAGGATTTCTATCTTGTATAAGCTGAACTTGTAAACTGTTTATAATGCATAAACTGATAATGTAATGTATTGTAGGCACATAGTCTATTAATGTATTGTGTCTGTTTCTCATAGACTTCACCCATGGAAATGTCCTCGCTTGATTTATGTGAAATGAATTTTTGCTGTAGTGGACCTTGAAAAATGTTTATGCAATGAAAACCTTTTGACTTGTCCAATTTTATTTATAATATGTTCAACATGAACAAGAGGTTTTCGTGAGAGATCCCTAGTGATTGTAGACTTAGACTCGAGAAAGAATCCTGGTTCACTACAATCGATGCTCTGATACCAATCTGTCACACCAGCTCGTAGCGGAAACGCAAGGTGTGATCTGTATGGTTGTCATTGCATAAATATCGATGTACATGAACAAACTATATGAATAAAACATACTCCAATGCCATTGTCATAATTGTTTCGAAAGAACGCAACATAAGTTGAATGTATTGGTTACAAACCATCAAATGAAAATAAGTTGTCGTCGTTTTATACATCAAAATGTAAGTCTTAAAATGTCAAGGCTTTGACCACTATATCACCGCAAAGAGGCGGTATATAACGGGCAAACCCTTCAAATGGTGGCATGGAGTCTTGATACTTGCTTTCCTTGACTGAAATGTCTGCCAGGTCCACTAATTTCCTGAAATACATGTTAAGTTTGAAAACATCAACAAAAGTTGAGCGAGTTCATGCAGTTTAGTTGTATGAGATGTATCTGAAAAATGTGAGTTGTATAAACTGTATCTGTAAAATGTGAGTTGTATAAACTGTATCTGTATGAATGATGTATAAACCGTATCCACAACCTGTGAATTGTATAAAATGTATCTGTATGTATGATGTATAAACTGTATCTGTATGAATGATGTATAAACTGTATCCACAACATGTGAATTGTATAATATGTATCTGTATGTATGATGTAGTATGTAAAGCGTCAATGAAATCGTTGATCATTAATGTTTCGCGAGGACATTAATATGTGTGACGAATTAGGAAGCAATCCAACCCTAGACGATTTTATGTCGATTCCTATCGACTGGGACACAAACGCACTCTTCTGTATGGGTTCACGACCAAGAGTGGGGCTCGCCAAAACCCATTAGATCTAACCCCTTGTACCTAGGTCCAAACTGGATTAATGGTGCTTATAGTAAGGCCCTAATTCGCACATGATCTATGGTGTTTCATTACCTAACTTTAACATACGAATGAACATGTATCTTCCCCGATAGTTGTAAAGTTGTAAAACATTTAAATGAATAGGGGAACATGAACTCACTGTATTGCGTCCTGAAAATAGATGTAAATAAGATCTCACGTGCGGTCGTCCTGAATAGCGTGGCGACCTACAAACGTTCTTATTTTTGTTAGACACATCGGTCTTTGAAAAGAACTTGAGTACAAGTCTTGTGTCTTGAGTATATGTAAGACTTGTATGTCTTTACTGTTCGTTAACTGTGTATTCGATGTATGAGTTGTTCAATTGTTCGTTAACTGTGTATTCGATGAATGAGTTGTATAGTCGGATCTCGTCCGCTGAATCTCGTGTCTTGTATGTATCACTTGTACAGTTGTGTTTCCAATAATAGTATCATTGGGCCAAGCCCATGTTTTCAAGTTATTGGGCTTAAATAGTGATGGGCCTTAAATAGTGTTGGGCCTCAATAGTGTTGGGCCTCAAATAGTGTTGGGCCTCAAATAGTGTTGGGCCTCAAATAGTGTTGGGCCTCAAATAGTGTTGGGCCTCAAATAGTGTTGGGCTTCAAATAGTGTTGGGCTTGAATTGGGCTTGAATAGTGTTGGGCTTGAATAGTGTTGGGCTTGAATAGTGTTGGGCTTGAATAGTGTTGGGCTTTGGCCCATATGTTTAGTATTTGGGCTTAGCCCATGAATTTATGTTAAGCCCATTATGAAGATAAGCCCATTAAGAAAAATAGCCCATAAGTAATATAAGCCCATTTGTTATAAAAAAAAAATAGCCCACTAGTATAATAAGCCCATTTATTTTTATAAAAACCTCTTTATAAAAATTTACTAAGTATACTTGTTAGTAAATAAAAACATACTAGTTTTTATAAGTTTATAAACATCCGAAATTTGTTATCGAAAGGATACTTATATTTTGTGTCGTAAAATCGTCTAAACGTCGTAGTAACTCTTCGGATTGGCAATTCACTTATGTAGTCGCCCGTCGTTCATTTTGACCATAATTGGTGTCCGATTATTCTAATCGTCCGTAATTCGTTTTAAGGCGAAATTATGTGAAGCCTCGTAAGACTTTTGTTATAACGTGTTTTGAGTTTAAAGGTGACATGAGATTCAAGTTCCTACAATGATATATATAACTAATACACCAAGTAATATATCACACAAAAATTGTTAAAGTAACCAAATATATATTTTAAAAAAAATATATATATTTTTCTTGTCTTTTATTTTGTAAACCCTTCTTTAATAACCTTTTTAAATCTTGTAGAGATTTACCCAAAAATGTTGTTATTTTATAAAATAAAGTTTTTATAAAAATTGGCCATATAACCTTTGTATTTTATCTTAACCATGTTTCATTAAACATATCATTTTCTTTATTAAATCAACAACAATTTATTCAACATCTTAACTAAACATTATGAGACTTTTATAACATGAAATTATCAAGATGATATCCAAATCATGTAGGGTTTTAACCATGATTATTTCATATGCTAACAAGTTCAAAAACCAAGTTTAATTTTAGTTTTAACAACTTTTATAAAAATCTCTAGTTGTATGTTACTTTTTATAATCTTGTGAGAGTATTGTTTTTAACCAAAAACCTTATATATTTTCACAAGATCAATAGTTATGATCATCCATTAATCCTTTATGTTAAAAACCCTTTAACATAAACATGCATAATTTTGAGATCATAACTTAAAACATCTTCTAATAATTTATTTGCATCATAAACATCATAACAAGACTAAATAAGCATATATCAAGTCTTAGATCATAATATAAACAATCATAATTATATCATGATTTTTATTCTTTGCTTCTTTGTATTTTCTTCATGTATATTATGTATGATTTTCTTGGTTATTATTAGCAATAA
>JARYGA010000997.1:0-48391 GCA_030545235.1 Helianthus tuberosus | reverse complement strand
GATTCACATATATTGACGATATTGTTGTCCTCTTAAACTCAATCTAAAAACTTTTGAAAAGCTTGCCGATACGTTAAGATATATTAATTTTGCACTAAATTCTTATGGACCCCACGATCTCAGCATATCCCCTCATCATGCAATACACTGACTCAAGTAATGCCTTTAAATTTTCATCAACTGTGATATGTTCGAAAACAACACAGAATGTTTAAACATTAACAATCAGGTCGATCTTTCGATACGCAGAGAAAGTCCAATGTTTAAGCAAAATAAGAAATAAAAGCAAGTTGAATATGTTTAGATCTTAACCACCAGTTCGATATTCACATATACGCAGAGGTGATCCAAGATTTAAACGAAACACCAAGAAAAATAAAGCAGAATGTTTAGGCACTAACATCCAGTTCGATACTCACGTATACGCAGAGGATGTCCTATGCTTAAACAAAATAAAGAAATCAAACAAGTTTAAATTTTTGCAAAAAGAATTGCACAATCACAGTGACTTTTTCAGAAAGTTATGAAAGTTCACAAACTAACCGGTTTTTATGCTCTTTTAGCATTCAGCGATTACTGAGTAGGTACACAGTCACGAAGGATAAAACTAAGTACTATACTTTCAACCGCGTTTCCCACTAGAACTAGGTTTTTTCATTTAAGTTTGTATCGTTATCGCAAATCTACTAGTCTAGCTGAGCCTATCATCACATCTTTAGTGAGACCGTTTATCACATTTTAACTTTCCATTTCTTTAGCGTACTGTGAATGTCCACTGATGTACTATCTTTTCCTCTTTTTCACAACAAAACTCATTTTCATTTTCTCAAGTTTTTGGATTTTTAGATTTTATCATGTTTTTGGATTTTTTAAATTTTCAAAATTTCTAAAATTTTTTACCCCCCCCCCCCTAAAATCCAAAATATGTTTCAATTTTTGATTTTACAGGAAAATTTGAAAATAAAAGCAGTAAACTGTACAAGGTAAAGTGACAAACTGATGTGAATTGCTTCAAATCGCCATCCATTTGGCATAAACAATCAGAACTTCCCCTGACAACAAACTATTTTCCCATTATGATTTCAAAACACTTAAGTTTGTTTTAATCAAATGGTTTTTCCGGGAAATTAGTTTGTGGGGTTTCATCACTTTGTTTTCTCAACCACTTGTATGAAAGTTAAATCAAGTTCAACTGAATGACCTTGATTAACCACTTGTAGGTACTTATCACAAATACCACTTGTAAATCGAAATATGACAATTTTCAATTTTGATAAAGATGCCGATTCATGCTCCACGATTACCAACTTGAGAGCTCCGGCAAGTCAGGATTTTAAGTAGAAAATGCTGTCACCCAAGCCTGACCAGTCTTGGGTGTTTCCGAGTTCTTTTCACTCGGTCTCCGTCTCTTTGATTCATAAAATTCTTTTGCGCCCTTTACCTTCCTGTTAACCATCTTTCCAAAAATATATTTCACATTTCCATTAAAAGCCTTTTCAGCATCAAATTCTTCTTTACCAGGGAAGAATTGATCTGAGATCTCAATCTTTCCAACTTTTAACTTCAAGTTTTCTTTTGACAATAGAGGAAAGTTTTCATCGTTCATTTCTGGAACGAAATTCTCATCACTTTTCACAACAAATGACTCCTCTGACTTTGACAAGTCAGATTCATTGTCAGAACTAGTTTCAGATTTAACAACCCATTTTTGTTTGTTCAAATCGACTCTTCTTTTGTAAAAACGTTTCGAACTTTCACCGACTTCGAAAGTCGAATTTTTGAACACTTTGAATTTTTCTGTTGGTTGTTCTATTTTATCAACATTTTTCTTTTTCAACTTTGAGTTAGAAGTAACTCCCTGGTTTGTATAAGTGGACTTTGGGAAATTCTAAGCAATGTGTCCAACTTCTTGACATTTAAAACAGGTTCTTCTGTCAACTCTTGGTGCAGATTTTTTCAAAACATCATTTTTCTTTTCTGCGAGAAACTCTTGATTTGACTGTTTCCTGAACAGTTTCTCCTTCTCTTCCTCTGAACTTGTACCTGAAACAAATTTAGTTTTTGGTTTATAATTTTTCTCATTTTTATAATTTTCAGGTGGAATAAACCCTAAACCTTTCTTTTTGAAATTACTTTTATGGTTTGGTTTCTGTTGAAAACCTGAACCAGAACTGTAACCTTTTTTCTTGTTCAATCTCTGTTGAACTCTTGAAGTGTACTTTTTAGGTTTTTCATTAAGATTTAGATCTTTTATTTCAGAAATATTAATTTCTGTCAATTTGAAAACCTTGTTGATCTGTTCAGTTTTAACACTTCTTATTGGAAATTCTTCATCAGAAAATAATTTGTCAGAATCTTTCAAAGTATATGCAACTTTGAATGTTTCGTCATTCAAATTATTTTTCGACATCGGAAATTCTTTATTGTAAACCCGTTTGACCGGTGAACTCGGACTTTTGTCTGATGAACTCGAACTTTCAGATTTAGACTCCGACTTTGACTCTTCATCCATATCCAACACCTGATCGACCACTTTCTTTAATAACTCAGACTCATGATCAGTGTCAGACGCTGTGAATGTGACGTCAATGTTGTCTGGTAACTCATCAATGGTTTCAGACTTTAACTTTATGTTAACTGCCTTTTTAATCGTTCCCCATTTGGTTTTCTGGGAGAATAACTTTCCCAGGTCAGAGGCGGACACTTGTTATACTTGACACTTTGTTTCTTACCAGTATCCTCTTCCGTCTTTTTATCTTGAAAAGCTTCAAGACCTGCAATAGTAGGATAAACTCTATCAATTAAATAATCAGAAGATGTATAACTCATCAGCAATCGTCTGATTCTTTCATTCTCAATCCTTTCAGTCTCCAACTCCTGTTTCAGCTTTGCACAATCTTCAATATACTCATTGATGACCTTCTGCTTAGTCATTAATGTTGAACTCATCATCGTTTCAGCAGCTCCCATTTCTAAGTTTGTCTTGTTCAAACTATCAACCGTTCTGTTCAGCACATCATATGATTCTTTTACATACTTCACATCAAACAACAATTTTTCTTTCAATTCTTCTAGTTCACGATACTTCTTGTCTTTCTCCTCACAATCTTTGCATGGTTTCAAACATTTTAGACAAGGTTTCGTGATCTCAACTATCTTTTCAACTTCAATAATCTTTTCAACTTTGACTATTTTTTCAACTTCAACGATTTTTTCAACTTCAACAATTTTCTCAACTATTTTTTTCAATCACCTTTTCACTCATCGGTTCTTCATCAAATTCTATTTTTACTTCACTTTCTTCAACTCCGGCTTTTTCTGTTGAATTCTCTTCAACTTTTGCCTTTTCAGCTTCCATCTAAACTTGAATCCGTTCTTCAACAATCCTTTTTGCTTCCAATTCTTTCTCCAATCTAGCAGCCTTTTTCTTATTCAACATCTCGATCTTATCTGTACAAAACAAATTAAAACTAAATGAGTCCAAATTTTGTCTAGCTGTATTAATATACTCTTCCTCATCATCAGTATCTTCATCACTTTCTGATGATCTGAAAATCTTCTCTCTTTTTGGCTTAGATTTGACTGTTTCTTCTTCCAAGATTTGGGCAACAAATGCTGAATCAGCCGGAATGTATTTGTCCCAGCTAAATCCCTCTGCCAATTTTTCATCATCTTGATTTACTATATAAGCTTTCTTCTTTCCATCTTCAATAGCACGGGATGATGACGATTGTTGAGCAACTTGATGATAAATTGCTTTTCGTTGGTAATCATTGTTTCCAAACGGATCTTGTCTTCCTGTTGCTTCTTTGTTTGTACACTCTCGTTTAAAATGTCTCTTTTCTCTGCAACGAAAACAAGTAACTTTTGATTTGTCAAACCCTAACGGAGATGTGGCAGCATCACGAAGATCATCTCTACCCGTGATTTGTTTGGATTTTTCTGCTCTTCTTACAGCACTGGCTAAACACCACTTGAGATCCATCAACTCAAGTTGCTCAGGATCAATCTGGTCATAATCCTCTTTGGTGAGCTTTGGATTTCCAATTCTTCCAGAAACTAAGCTTTCATAAGACTCTAACATAGTAACAAGTGATGCCATGTGTTGCTTAGCCACATCTGGAGAGAGATTTTGACCATTTTGAATATTCAATGTAACATTGCATTGCAGATTTGTTGAACTCTGTCGTTGAGAACTTGGTGTTGAGAAATTCGGATCAAAACTTGAATAACCACTCTGAGTCATAGTGCTAACATTTGTTCCTGGAGTACCATCAGCACTAAACGCAGTCTGAATGTTTGGACTTGGAGTAGTCTCAACTCTACTTCCTCTATAGTATAAACTATCATCTTGTTCAGCATTTGGATTATTCATGATAGCAGTTTTTGAACATCTAATTCATGTTCTTCAACCTTCTGAATGAACTTACACAAATTCATGCTTTTAGATTTTCTCATATGTTTTAAAATCAACAGATATGTTCCCCATTTGTCTTGTGGTAATGCATCAGATAGCTTATCAACCCATTCATCATCTTCTTTTGTTATCTCCAATCTTTTCATTTCCTGGATAAGATGACAATATCTATCGGTAGTCTTCTTAGTCGTTTCACCTTTATAAGCTGTAAACATATCAAAAGATTTCTTTAGTAATGCACGTTTAATTTTTTATCATATCAGCACTTCCCTTAAACTTTTGAATCAGTGCCAACCAAATTGATCTAGCAGTGTTCTCATGTTGAAGCAAAACAAAGATATCTTCTTTTACTGCTTGTTGGAGAATGCTAATCATCATTTTCTCACTAGTGTATTTTAACTTCTCATTTGCTGAATAGTTACTTAAAGATTTTTCATTTCCACGGTCATCTATTGGTTTAACGTAATCTTTGTCCAACGAAACCCATGCATCAAACTTGTAAGCTTGCACCCATGTTTCAAAACGGTTTTGCCATCCTTTAAAATCCTCGATGTACATAAGCTTTGGAGGCTTTTGAGACGTTCCCATTTCATTTTCGATTTCAAGAGTTTCGGAAACTGTGATTGGAGCAGCTGGAGTGGTAGCAAACGTATTATAAAACTCTTCTTCCATGTTCCGGTAACAAGTTTCACAAGTTTACAAAGTTCAAACGAAATGGAATCTCAAACGAAATGGTATCTCAAACGAAATGGACTTTGGTGCGAAATGGCCTTTTCAAGCGAAATGGCACTGTTCAAGCGAAATGGACGTTCAATTCAAGCGAAATGGCAACTTTCAAACAGAATGGATCATTTCGTGCGAAATGAAGATCAGTTTCAAGCGAAATGGACAACTTTCAACCGGAATGGGTCATTTCGTGCGAAATGGGAGGTCAGATACAAGCGAAATGAAATGTCTGTTTCACACGAAATGGTCTATTTCGTACGAAGTGATGCTGACGTCATAAAATCGGACATGATTTTGGCACAATTGATCAGGTTTTAGGTCGATTTTAGGTCTAATTCTTTCAAGGATTGTTTAAAACAGTGTTTCACTTGTTATGTGTGAAAATCAATCCATTTTAACCGTAAAATCTTGTTTAATTTTGAAAAATGTTGTAAAAGAAGGTGTAGAAGTCAGAATTTTGATGAAATCAAGCTGAATCGGTAAGAACTCTTCCTCCTGGGATTGATACCACTTGTAGAATCATTTGAACGACCAAAACGAGTCGTTCAGAAGAGTTCTTATCAATACGAGAGGCTGAAACAAATGTATCGACTTTGAATTAGCTTGATTTACACTCTAATTTTCTTGATTATTTATATAACATGATTACAGATCAAATGACACGTCAGCAGCACTTCGGCTCTGGAATCAGCAACTGTTACAAATGATTTGAAAGCTCAGGTATTTATAGGGTAGGCCATTTCGTACGGAATGGTCAAGATTCATTTCGTGCGAAATGGACAAAGTCCATTTCGTGCGAAATGGTCCAACAACATTAAAACCCTATTATCTAGCCTACCGAGCTCCATTCTATCTAATCTAGATACAAGACTCGATATCAGACGAAGTCGACAGACATAACTTGTAGGATCATTTGCACGACCAAAACGAGTCGTTCAGAAGAGTTCTAATTAATACGAGAGGCGGAAACAAACGTATCAACTTTGAATCAGCTTGATTTACACTCTAATTGTCTTGATTATTGATATAACACGATTACAGATCAAATGACACGTCAGTAGCACTTCGGCTCTGGAATCAGCAACTGTTACAAATGATTTGAAAGCTCAGGTATTTATACGGTAGGCCATTTCGTAAGGAATGGTCAAGATTCATTTCGTGCGAAATGGACAAAGTCCATTTCGTGCGAAATGGCTCTTGCTATTTCATGCGGAATGGTCCATCAACATTAAAACTCTATTATCTAGCCTACCGAGCTCCATTCTATCTAATCTAGATACAAGACTCGATATAAGACGAAGTCGACAGACATATGCACCAACATATGTTATCAAACAATACGGATTAAAATGGGTTATGCGGATTAATCACAATCCGATCAAATGATCCCAGACCCAACCAAGCGGTAATAATTTATTGTATCCCAAGCCTGTATAAGGGAAAATAAGTTAAAAGTGTTTACCTGAGTTTTAACTTTGATTATATAAGCAAGAGTTAAACTACTCAGCCGTATAATCTACTTAGACTTTAAGGTAGCTTTTACTGGGGCTTCCCAGTCTGGAAATAAGGTAATATTAACCAATTAGAATACTAACAGGCATTATTTAAGTCGTAGACTTAAACCAGTTAGTTTAAAGAATGATTTACGGTATGAAACGGTAGATTAAGCAATGACCGGAATGGAATGTAATTTAAACCCTACAAGTATGGAGACTTGTATAATATGGGTAAACTAAATACATTCTGGAATTTGAAGTTTAAATGATAAGGTTAAACCCGTTTCGTTTAATTTATGCAAACTAGTCACATAAACCGAACTGAACGCGTATAGGAATTAACAGGTAACCGGATGAGTCATATACAAGTTCCATATGTGATTATACTTAAAATATGTAATGACATCAGTAGGATATCAACATATATGCCCATAAATATTTTAAAACCGAATTAAGCCTCATAAGGGCATTTTGGTCATTTTATGATTTATAAAAGGGGTTTGCATGTAAACTGAAGTTTTGGTCATAAACATTCTGTAAAAATATTTAATTTAAGATATTATATCAGTAGGATATCAAACATATGTGTGGTCTATGCTTTATGGCCAAACTAGGCACTGTACATGCATTTTGGTCATTTCACACATAGTTTTAGGGACTTATTTGGGATTCTGAGTTCATGACTTATACCTACTGTAAAAATATTAAAAATGGTTTATAAAATCAATAGGTAACAAACTTTGGGTGCTAAGTATGGTTTAAAACCATACTATGCACCTAATTAGCGTAAAAGTCGGTAAATGATGATAATTTCGAAGTTTAAGTAATTCTGAGGTTATGACCAGCTTTGAATAGTCAAAATATTTTATTTTTCATAACATATCAGTAGCAAAAAGTTTTTGCATATTTATTATGTTTAAAACCTACTTTATTTGCAGAAAGGGTATTATCGTCATTTATAAACTTTGTACAAGAACTTGAAGTTAAGGTCAGTATATAATCTGACTTAACATCCCAATAAATCCTAAATATGATATCACAACAGTAGGTAAAGAGTTTTATGTAAAAATTATGTTTAAAACTCAATTTGCATGCAAAAAGGTATTTTAGACCTTTTAAAAGCATGTTTTATGTTTAATTATGTAAACTCAGTTAATGACCAGAATGTGAATGCCCAAATATGTTAAATATGTTTACAAATCAGAATGTAATTCATTTGCGTGCTTGTTTATGTTTAAAATCTTATTTTTGAACAAAAGGGCATAATAGTCAACATTAAGCATAATAATGGAAACAAATAAATAAATTCAGATTACTATGTAACCATGTAATATAACCTCAGAGGGTTATACTACAACATAATAGGAACCTTAATGCATAATTTAAGTATGCTAATTCGGGTCAATACTGAAAGTCAAAGCAAAAGTCAAGTTTTGCGACTTTCGGTTGCGAACCGAGCTTAAACTTAGAATTGTCAGGTTGAACATGTTTATACATGTTCTAATAATACTTACCAAGTTATTAAAGTGATAAAACATATTTTATAACTTCTACATTATCAGATTTGAATTATTTTAAAAACTGACCCGTTTGACTTTTTATGTTAATAACTTTGACCCGATAATTAACTAAGTAAATGTGGTAATTAGGAGGTGTGCTTTTGAGGGATTAACACCTGCCTAAATACGACCACGTAGCCATATTCGCCTCGAACAATGGCTGGACCGTAAAGGTCTAAAGTGAAAGTCAAAGTCCTTTAGCGGAAACTTTGACTTTCGGCTTTTAAACTTAAAAACCGAAAAGCAGAGGCTAGGGACACTTACAATAGGTCCTAGCTTGAAATCTTTAACTTAGGGGAGTCTCCTATAATCAGGAATCTCCAAGAAAGCCAAAAAAGAGAGAAATAAATGATTTTTAAATGAGCAAGGAATGAGAGCACACAGGGCCCCTATTTATACTAATTTACGAGATTCTAGGATGAAGCCAGGTGTTAGGGAGGTGTTATGATCTTCACAAGTGTCCTAGCTGATTGTTAAAACCATTAAACAGCTCCACGTTTCGAGTTTTCAGTGTATGGAGTGGTATGTGTGGGCAACAAGAAAGAAATGGGCACCTGTCCATAAGTTTCTGCCCAGCTCCCTTGCTCGCGCCCCACGAACTAGAAAGCCAAGGGGGTCGCGCCCCTCGACTCGCCCTAGTCTCAGCCAAACTTGTTTCAAGTTTGGCAGTTTCAGTCCCTAGTCCTTTATAACTTAATATAACGTACATTTTAAGCATATTTGGCCCCTAAAGTTAGTTTTTAATAATCTTGGACGTTATAACAAACATCGTTAAGCTCCGATTCGGTTAAAAGGTCACTCAGAGGTATGATTGAACATGTTGACGCTTTTAACCCTCCGATTTACAAACTTGTGATTTGATTCTCAAACGGTTTCATAAATCCAACGTGTGGATTATTAATGTATACGAATTCTGTAGATGATCATTCAGGGGCATAGGTTTGGCATAATGACGCTTTTAGTCCCTCCTCATACATCTTTTCATTGTTTGACAACTTTAGTCCTTCATTGTGAAAGTTTGACTTCATTAGGGTTTATGACACGTGTCTTGACATTACTGGACACGATTTTACGAGGTGTTACAGTTACTGTTTGCAGTTACTGTTTTGTTTAGCTTCATCTGTTAAGGCTGTAACACTTCCCATCTTTTCAGGGTTTAGCATTTTGTTTTTAATCACGTTTAGATAAAGATGGTGTTTTATACACTGTTTTAATGGCGTTTAGTAAATTATTGGCGTTTTTAATAATAATTTGTTAAAGTAATTTCATTATTAGTTTTGGAATTTTTTGGCGTTTTATACAGTAACAACGTGCTTTGCCAATATCCATTCTCACAATTTTCATACAATTTAGGCGTTTGTAGTTTTTTGCGTTTTATAAACATTTTTTTACAGATATAATTTATTTTATTAGTGGAGAATTAGAAAAAAAAACAACAGAAAATGATCCTCTAAAAAAATAAAAATGCTAATCTAATTTTCTCATCCAAATTTTCACTATCATCAGCCTCTTCTTCTTGATTTTTGTTTTTGTGCCTTGAACCTTTGAATACCTTAACTAGATGCCAATTTTCCTACATAACGCCCGTCTTTTAGACGAAGCTGATTAGTGGCATCTTGTATTTTGGTGTGATCTATTGTTGTTTGGTGATATGTTGTTGAAGATCAATGCGTGCTTGGATACTATTATGATCATGGAGTCCAAAATAGCATTTACACTGGTATCGATCCCTTCATGCCATCAATATATCCATCAATAACAAAGCTCACATGATGACATATCACTATCATCAGTCTCTTTTTCTTGAATATTTGTCAATCTCATTCAGCAAAAGCTTATAGAGATACCCACCTCAGGCAAGAATCCATTCAGTGAAACTTCATGCAAAACAATACTGAATATCGAAGAAACGAGTTTTGCCATATGTAGTTTTTTAACTATTTTGTTGGCGTTTTAAAGTGAGTGGTTTCTAGGAAACATAGCGTTTGTTTTTAGGTGTGATTAATTGATTGTGCAGGGACGTTTTTCTTTATAGGATAATTTTGGCGCGTAGTTTAGGCGGGATTTTATTATAATAAATGCTAGTAATAAAGTAACCGTCCTTTCAGTTACTATGTGTATTTACTGTTTTGTTCAGTTTTATCAGTTAAGGGTGCTAAACGTCTCATCTTCCACATATGGCGTTTTTATATTTAATGGCGTTTTTGTAGACCAAGATGATAAAATACACTAAGAGAGAATAAATTACACAGGAAAAATAGTTTTTATTATTTGGCGTTTTGTATTCAATGATTTTGTGGTTTTTTATTTGGCGTTTTGAAACTAAGGAGAGAAATATAGTATTTTACTATCTGAAAAAAAATTACACAAAAGAAAACAAAAATATTAAAACTTCTCGTCAGAAAGGACTTTGTCTGAGAAGTATTCATCACTTTCTCCGTCTTCTTCTTCGGAGTCTTCTTCTAGTCTCTCATCCAAGTCATCGCTTTCACTTTCATTAGCTTCTTGTTCTTGAAGATTTTGAAGCTTCCATTTGAACGTGTCCTGCATCAACGTCATTTTATGTCCATGTCTGTGTTCAAACATGTAGCATTGTGTTACTCTTCCATGAACCCAACCCTCTGCTTGGTCATGATGTCTTCAAGCATGTAGTCTTCCTGCTCTCCGTTATAACATATAACGGTCACCATGTCTGTTTCTTCCTCAAAACACCATGATGTGATGACTGGCTCCATTTTTCCATCTGCTTTGCTTGGTCCAAATTTCCTTGTTAATCTTCTTATAAGCTTATGCGTTTCATCACATTCGTTATCAAGAGGGATGCCAAGCGATAGGATACCACTCTGTACCTCTTCTTCAATTTTCAAAATTGCTTTGATTGTCTTAACAAACACCCTTCTTCTGTTGTCAAAACGTATGACGAATCTTCTGATTCTCAGGGTGTATCTCCATGAAACGATGGTTGCCATTTTTGGCGTTTTGGTTAAATTGGCGTTTTGGTAAAAGATGTTTCTTAGAATGAAGGATGGAAGTGATTATGGAAGCGATGTTAATATCGTTTATATATTGATTTTTTGGCGCGTAATTTAGGAGGGAAATTATCCTAATAAATGTTAATAATTGAATTTCAGTTACTGTTTGTTTCTTCTACCTGTAAGTCTACAACGCGATTTATCACTAAGCTTTGGCGTTTTATATTAATGGCATTTTATTCTCCTAATTTTGAATGGCGTTTTCTCATTTTAGTTTGGCGTTTTGAATTTGAGCTGTAAAAGACCTTTTTACCCTTAATGAATGTTGCAACCCCCGACCCCTATCTCCTGGGAACGGGCGGCCGTGAGCCAGTATCAGTGGTATCGTATTTATCATTTTGGCAGCAGAATTTACATCAGGACCGTAGTTAGGAAATATTTTATCAGAGTAAAATACCACATTTTTATAATAATAAACACATGGGAAAAAAAACCCAAGTTTCTATTACAAACATGTTTATAGGGATAAACCCTAATTTATTGAATAAAACATCTTCTTTATTTAGGTAACTTTTATAGCCACATTTTCCAAGCCTTCAGTGCTGTCCAGCTGGCTTCTATTTGGCTTTCACATTTTGTTACCTGAAACGCGTTTAAAAACATTTTGTCAGTAGGAAATACAGGTGAGTGAATCCCAATTTAGTCAAGACATGTTTTATCATTTTACACTATTGAGGGCGATCTCGCAATTATATTTGTTTCCAATTCTTACTTTAATTACCACCCATGGCACTGTTGATCCTGACTTGTGATAATGTTACTACTCACAGTGTAGTAAGAAATTTTGTATACAAAACCCCAACATACCGACGATATTTGTAGAATTACAAATACTCAATCACTGTTCATTGTAATGCAAAACATTTGAGGTTTTGTAAAAACAGTGTGCAAAAAGGTTTACAAAAAGGAGATTACTCACATTGCTATTTTAGGTATTTTCCTTGTGACTTCCTGGTTATAATCTATTAATTAAACAATGCATACGCGTTAGTATGATAACCCAATTTTACATTAGTTATACCCTCCCCAAGACAGAACTCCAACGACTACGTCGGGCAGAGCCTCGACAGCCGTTACGGAGCACTAGATCAATCGGGCAGCGTATCTAATACGTAACCGGGGGTTAAAATACTTACAACGAGGCAGAGCTTTGCTAATTAGGGGGTATTAAGCCCGGTATAATTTCTACACTACAGAATTTGAGAGAGAATTAAACATTTTGAACGACGAAAACTGAATGCCGATCGTTCTAATTTATAGGGCCTGATATCGGGTTCCTCGCGCCCCGTGACGGAAACATAGAGGGCTTTCGCGGCCCGCGAGGCCAACTAGGGTAGGCCCTAGCTTGGCTGATTCAACCACTAGACTCGACACGCGTGTGACATGTGGCAGTTTTGGAGGAGGCCTGGTGTCAAGGAGGTCGTGGCCTACGACAGCCTTTACTGGCTTTATCGCGCCCCGCCAGAGACCGTTAAACTTTGTTTTTATTTAATTTTAGTGAAAATAAAGGTATTTTGGGCCGTTATACGTATACGGGGTGTATTTTAGGGCGTTTAGGGATGTTATAACTATTTTAGGATATATTTAGGAGTGTCAGAAATATTTTAGGAGGGTTGTTATATCCTCCCCACCTTGTTTTAGAACTCGTCCTCGAGGTCTACTGGAACAGGTGTGGGTATTTCCTCTGCATCTCTGATTCAAGCTCCCATGTATACTCTGGTCCTCTCTTGGAGTCCCGTTTCACTTTAACTTTCCTGTCTTCAATTTGTAGAGGTCATTCTACAAACTTAAGTTTCTCATTTACCTCTATGTCCTTAAGAGGTACTACTAATGATTTATCGGTTAAGCACTTTTTGAGATTACATACATGAAATACATCATGTATTCCTGCCATCTCCTCTGGTAGTTGTAGCTGATAAGCTACTAGTCCTATTCTTTTAATAATCTCAAAAGGTCCAACATACCTGGGACTTAGCTTTCCCCTCTTGATGAATCTTACCACTCCTTTCCAAGGAGAAACTTTTAACAATACCTTGTCTCCTGCCTGAAATTCCAATGGTTTTCGCCTGTTATCAGCATAACTCTTTTGGCGATCTCGTGCTGCTTTTAGTCTTTCCTTGACTTGTATAATCTTGTCTGTTGTTTCTTGCACTATCTCCGGTCCAGACAATTGTTTTTCTCCAATTTCTGCCCAACAGACTAGGGTTCGGCACTTTCGTCCATAAAGTGTTTCGAAAGGTGCAGCATTAATACTGGTATGATAGTTGTTATTGTAAGAGAATTCTATCAATGGTAAATGATCGTCCCAATTTCCTCCAAAATCAATTACACAAGCTCTAAGCATATCTTCCATTGTCTGAATTGTCTTTTCGCTTTGTCCATCCGTTTGAGGATGATAAGCGGTGCTTAGATTTAACTTGGTTCCCATTGCTTTTTGGAATTAAAATTTACTAAATAAGTATGATGACTTAATTTATTAACTAGTCATTATCATGGTTGGATATTGGTTAGTGCTGCCTTGTTTAAGCATAGGTGATCAGTCCATGCCTAACTAAGGCTAGGCTACCCAATACCTGCCCCTGACAATAACCCTAGTACCTAAAAATAATACTAACACTACTACTATTAATATATTATTACTAATAATAAAACTAATATTAATTACCAATAATAAATAACTAAACATAAACTTAAATGAGAGTATAATTTTTAAAATATAAATTCTTCACCTCAATGGTTTAACAAAAAAAAAACAAAATTTATTAAATATAGTAATACTATATTGTAAATTAGGTAATTACTTATGTAAGTTTCCATATATAATCAATTAAATTTATATATATATATATATATAAATATAAATTCTTCACCTCAATGATTAGTAGTTCTCCCGCTGTTGGGATGAGCATTGTTATTGTCGTGCCCAATCATATTTTCCAAAGGTCTTGCCTTAAAAATCGTGTATGATATACTTTGATGTCTATGGTCGTATATTTTTTTTTTAACTTTCATGTGGTTTCTTGTGCACTAGCACAACATTATCTGCTTCTTACTTGCGTTAGTAGTCTATGTTAACGTATTGGAATTTCTTATACTTTTGATGGTGTCTCAACTTAATGGGTTTCCATTGTTATTATTGTCGTTCGAGTTACGAGGTAGATGATCAAACGAAATAATGTTTGATATCGATATATGTAAGAGATTCTTGATAAAGGAATCTAGATTTATTATTGACACATATGCTTGTGCTTTATTCCAAATTGTCAATTCTTATACCTTATAGATATACATATCTATATAATCACATATTTCACATGCTGTAATATACATATCCTTTATAAGGTCAATGTATTTAACAGATTCTTATTTCCAAAAACAAGTCAGATATCAGGTCATGATACTATTTAGGGAAATCTTGTCACTTGTTTAACATATTATATACCTCGTCTTATCCGGTTCTCGCCGGAGAGGTAACCCTTATTATATCCGGACAAGCTGGAGAGTCTGCTACACCATACCCAGTCTTGTCGGAGAAGAAATTTAGATTTTCCCATAGTATTTTAAAAAGTGCCTCTTTTATTAAGGCTTTCATCCCGAATCAAGGAAATTTGTATTCCCATAACATATCTTATTCTAGACCAAGTAATATCAATAAGCTAGGATTAATAGCAATTAAGTGTTATTGCTTATTTATCGTACCTTGCAATGTTCTAATCACCATTCTTATGGCATACCAATATTCATTACATTATACTTATATAAGTAATTTATCTTGAAGCTTATATTAAGGCAAAATTCTTAAGTTCAAGTCTAAATATCATCCTGAGTGCTACCAGATAATATTAAGTTCCTAAGTCTCCGTTTAAACTTAGGTATTATTACAACACCTAATTCCTTAAACAAGTGGCTTAGCTTATACTAAGGCATCTTTTCTTAAGTTCAAGTCTAAATGCTATCAGGTGTGCTACCAGTTAATAGCAACTTCCTAACTCTTTAGGTATTATTATCACAACACCTATTGGCTTAGATTAGTGGCTCTGATACCACCTTCTGTCACGACCCCCGACCCACCCTGGACGGAGTCGGAAGCCGCGAACAGCCAAGTGGTACCGGTGATTTATTTTGAAAAATATTGCAGCGGAAATTTCATCAGGATCGTGAGTTAGGAAAAATATCAGAGTTTAGAAAACACCGGATTTTATTTATTAAATAGATGGGATAAACCCATGTTTTACAAAGGTAGCTTTAATAAGGGATAACCCAATTACATAAAACAATATTTCTTAATTTGATTTAATTAATAAAATAAGCCACTTCTTGAAGCCTTTCAATGCCGTATCCATCTCTTACTCCAATCTACTGTAATTACCTGAAACGCATTTTAAAAAGGTTTTGTCAGCAGGAAATACTGGTGAGTTCAATCGTTTTTGATACAAAACATATTTGTTATAATTCACAGCATTAAGAGTTTTTATATTTGCTTCTTTAAGATTAGCAAAGACTTAATCACTGAAAAGTATAACTAGAAAACAGTGTTATAAGTTACAGTATTAAGAGCGATTACAATGTTTCCATATATCAAACCAACTACCCACGATATTTGTCACTCGACATTCATTGGTAACCTCTGAGTCCAATGGTGTCTGTGACTATGGTCATATCACCCCTTGGCTAACTCGTTGTCCAATGGTGACGGTTATCAAGTAATGTATACAAAACCCCACATACCGGCTGTAATTTGGTGATTACAAAGACTTAATCCTTGTAATTATAACTTTGAAAGTAAACATGATTTTGTAAAGTATTTTGATAAAAAGAGAATGACTCACATTATAAGCATGCAGATTCATACGGGCAAAGTTTAGTCTACAGATAAGCCTTGATATATTGCAGATTTATACATGCAGAGCTTAGCCTATTGATTAGCCTTGTAACCTAGAGCATACGAACTAGGTAAGTAACTAATACAGCAGTTACGATAACTCACGAGATTAAAACCCTCACAACAAATGACAAAGTGCAATACTTAAACATCCATCGAATTAACGACGAATGACAAAGCATAACCCAAGTTTGAGTAGCACTTAAACATTCATCGGATAGTTTAAATCGATCGGACATTGAATCGTAGCAGCAATCGAGTTATTACCCTGTTTTGCGGCAGCGTTCAGGCTTATGCGTGTGTTTGGTAGTAATCAGGTGATATCTCAACGTACGTATTGAATTTCTACGTCGAACCAACGCAGAATGTCAAGTCCTAAGCCCCTACATTTATACTTAAAATTTGTCCCCCTCGCGTGTCGCGAGGGTCACCTGGGCGGCGTCACGTGGCGCGACGGGTCACATTTCATCATATGGTTGCCACGTGTGTTTCTAGCATAGCTGAGTCGACAGATCTTGAAAATCCGATTTAGACAGCAAGATATGTGGATAATCGTCAATAGGGAATACCCCCCCTGAGTTTTAGGGACCCTGATCCTGATTCTGATTGTTCTGAAATTTTTAGGGTTTATGTAGGATTACTTAAGGGTCTTAACTAAGGTTTCCTTGTGAACAAAATATAATAATAAATAATAGTTTTGGTGAGAGTTGTTATGGTTTGGGACAAAAAGGAAATAAAATGGTGAGAAAAGAGAATGGACTCGCTTTGTAACTTTAGGGTTCAACTAGAAATTCTCCTGGTAGAATTTTGGGTATAATTTCTGAGCTATATAAAAATATATATTTGTAATTGTGTTAAGTATAGTACCCCTAATTCAACCTTATCCCGATGTCCCGAGACAGAACCCCAATGAACTTAGTCAGGCAGAGCCTTGACATGCGTTATGGGGCTTAGATCAATCGGAAAGGGTAGCGGTGATCGGGAGTTAAAACACTTAAAACAGAGCAGGGCTTTTAGATTATTATAAGGTGAATAATAAAAATAAACAGTAGAATTTAGAGTGAGGTGATATCGTATGGATGAGAACTTCTCAATTTAGTTAACTCCTATTTATAGGATTTCCAAGATGGATGGAATTCTTACATGTTTCACATAATGGAACACGTATCATATGTGTTGTTTACATTTGGTAGTACTACATGTACACATATTACCATTATTTGATTTAAATAAAAGGAATGGTTAAATTTTATTTTATTATTTTATTTTTTTATTCCTTTCTGCTTGTCTCGATATGCATACAATTCAAACAAACTTTCATTTGTTAACTTTATTATTATTTATATATATATATATATATATATATATATATATATATATATATATATTGTAATTAATTTAACTGCTTTGCTTATTTGGCGTTTATAACTTATAAAATATAACGTTCTAGAAAATAATACATATGTCTTTAGAACGAGTATATTATTGTCTACATTTTGAACCAAGTTTCATTAAAAACAGAGTAGGTTCAAATATAATGTATTTTTATAATTTAATTATTAAACGGTTACTAGGTCCGTCTATGTACTTCATAATTCTAATCTTCAACTTATCCGTAATCTACCCGTTTAATAATATAAGTTTATATACTTTTATTTTATTTAGAAAGGTTACCCATATACAGGCCAATTAATTAGTATAATATTTCAACCAACTATGTAAAATAGTGTTTTAAAACTATTTGGGTTGAATATTTATATTAAAAATAAATTAGTTACTAGTTACTAGTGGTTAAACCTATAATTCTTATATGATAAAAATAAGAATGTTACAGTTAACCTATCTATAATCACCCAGATTGTATCATTACCTTTTCGTGTCTTGGGCAATTTGGTAACAAAGTCCATTGTTATCAATTCCCACTTCTATACAGGCATTTCCAATGGCTGCAGTAAACCTGAGGGTTTCTAATGCTCAGCTTTAACCTGTTAACAGGTTAAATACTTAGCAACATAAGCTGCAATATCTTTTTTCATTCCTATCCACCAGAAATTCTTTCTTAAATCTTGATAAATCTTATCACTTCCAAGATGTATTGTATACTTAGACTTATGGGCTTCTTCTAATATTCGGTGGCGTAGGTTTCCAAGTTTAGGTATCCACATCCTTTTCTTATGGAATCTCCAAATTCCATCTGTTCCTTGTTCTAATTCCTTAATCATTGCTTTCAATTTTTCAGTATCGTCCTTGATTACTGATTCTTGTACGGCTCTAATTTGCTAATTTAAATCTATCTGTAGATTCAATTTAAGAGAACGTACTTTCCTTGGTTTTTCATGATGCTTTCGACTTAAAGCATCAGCTACTACATTAGATTTTCCTGCATGATACTGGATATTACAATCATAATCACTAAGAATCTCCATCCAGCGTCTTTGTCTCATATTTAATTCTTTTTGCCCAAAAATGTACCTTAAACTCTTATGATCAGTGAAGACAACAAATTTATTCCATATAAATAGTGTCTCCAAATCTTAAGGGCAAAAATTATGGCTCCTAACTCTAAATCATGGGTTGAATAATTCTCTTCATGATTCTTAAGTTGTCTAGAGGCATATGTAATAACCTTTTGACGTTACATCAACACATATCCATAACCTAACTTAGAAGCGTCACAATAGATTTCAAAGTCTTCAGTTCCTTCTGGTAACGTTAGTATGGGTGCGTTGGTTAACCTTTGCTTAAGAATTCTAAAGGCTTCTTCCTGTTTTGGTCCCCATTCAAACTTAACAGACTTACAGGTTAACTTCGTTAAGGGACTGGCTATTCTAGAAAAATCTCGAATAAACCTTCTATAATAACCGGCTAGTCCTAGAAAACTTCTAACCTCCGCTGGTGATTCAGGGACTTTCCATTTAGTTATCGCTTCAATCTTTGTGGAATCCACATGAATCCCTTCATGATTGACTAAATGTCCAAGAAATTGTACTTCTTCTAACCAAAATTCGCATTTCAAAAATTTAGCGTAAAGCTTTTCTTTTCTCAGCAAATTTAAAAGTGTATGCAGATGCGCTGCATGTTCCTTCTTACTCTTTGAGTAAATGAGAATATCATCTATAAAGACAATTATGAATTTATCCAAATATGGCTTACATATTCGGTTCATCATGTCCATAAATGTGGCTGGGGCATTGGTTAGACCAAATGGCATGACAGTAAATTCATAATGGCCATAACTTGTTCTGAAGGTGGTCTTAGGAATGTCCTCTTCCTGTACCTTTAACTGATGATATCCTGAGCGTAAATCGATCTTTGAAAAGAATCGAGCTCCTTACAATTGATCGAACAGATCATCGATTCTCGGTAATGGGTACCGATTTTTAATCGTCACTTTGTTCAATTCTCGGTAATCAATGCACATACGCATTGACCCGTCTTTCTTTTTGACAAACATGATTGGTGCTCCCCACGGCGATGAACTTGGCTGTATGAATCCTTTCTCCAAAAGTCCGTCCAACTGTTTCTTCAGTTCTTGCATCTCTTCTGGTGCCAAACGGTAAGGTGCTTTGGCAATCGGAGCTGTCCCTGGTAGCAGGTGAATTCTGAATTCAACTTCCCTGTCCGGCGGTAGTCCTGGTAATTCTTCAGGGAAAACATCTGAGAATTGAGATACTACGGGAATATCTTTCAATTCTTTTCCTTTAGTGTTAATGATTATGGAAATCATATACACTAGTGATCCTTTCCTTGCACAACTTGCAGTTTTCATCACAGAGATGAATTTCGTGGATCTAGATGGCTTATTTCCTTTAATTGTGATATTTTCACCCTTTGGTGAACTTATTTGGATTGACTTTTGATCACATAGAATACTGGCTTTATTGGCTACTAACCAATCCATTCCTAATACGATATCGAATCCAGCCAGATTCATTGGGTAAAGATTAGCAATAAAATTTTGGTTTAAAATTTCTATTCTTGCTCCCTATAAGATTTCAGAAATCTTAATGGTTTCTCCATTTGCTGTCTCTACTAGACATTGTTGTTGGAGTTTAGTTAATGGTTGGTTGAGAATTTTTCAAAATGAAGTATTAATAAAACTTTGGTTCGCACCAGAGTCAAATAATACTTTAGCAAAAACATCATTAACTAAAAACATACCGGCAATCACATCCAGTATCATCTTTGCATCTTCGGCTGTCAGAACAAATGCCCTAGCATTCTTAGTAGTCTTGTTGTTCATGGCTAGAGCTAGTTTCGGGCAGTTTGGCTTGATATGTCCTTTTTCTCCACAATTGAAGCATACTCCATTACTGGGTTTCTTCCTACAGTCTTCCTCCCTATGCCCTCGTATCTTGCAGAAGTTACAGTATGTGGAGCATCTTCCTGAATGCTTCTTCTTGCAGACCTTACAAAAAGGTACAGAAGTAGAACCTACATTCTTCCCACGGTTGGAATTTATTAGCGGAATTCCTGGGTAAGTTTTTGAGCTAGGTTCTTTTTCTGGTTCTCTTCTTGAGCTAGTTCTACAGCTTCTTCAATGGTTTGTAGTCTAGCTGCCTTGACTATATGCCTAATTTCACTGATTAATCCCTAGATGTAACGGGAGATTAATACTGGTTATAGTGAAGATAGGGTTGGCACTATTCTAGCATATTCGAAGAATACAGTAGTGTAACCCTTACACTCTACTCCAGTCATTCTAAGGTTTAAGAATTTATTGGCTATCTGTTCCTTTTCATTTGGAGGACAAAATTTCCTTTCGACTATATTCTTAAACTCAGTCCATTCCATATTATAGACTCGGTCACTTCCCCTAGACTGGAGAATAGTGTTCCACCATTCTAGAGCTTCATTCTTAAATAGATTGGAAGCAAACATGATTTTGTCTTCCTCTGCACACTTGCTTATTTTTAAGACTGCTTCAGTCTTTTCTATCCAGCGTAGAGCTGCAATGGCTCCTTCATTGCCCGAGAATTCTATAGGTTTGCAGGACCAGAATTCTTTGTAAAAACAACCACAAGACATGGTTCTTCTTCTTTTTGGAATAAGCAATTGAAGTAACGGTCCATTGTTCACACTGTGACTGGGTCCAGTATGTGATCGCTTACTTCCACTATTACTTTTATTAATTTCCGCTTCTCTATGTTTTGGATGATATATGGCATATCATCTCTAATTCCTTGGGTTACTATGTGTCGAATGGCACTATTATTTATCCGATTATCATTATTCCGGTTTTCCTGATTTGCTTTGTTGGCCATCTGGATTGTAAACAATTACCAAGTATTAATATCACAGAGCAATATTTAATGCGAATAATCATACAATCAACCCATTGATCAAAATCGTCGTGCATTGCGACATTTACTCTATTATATATAAATTTATCATACACATTTAAGAATTTATCCTACACATACTAAAATTTATCCTACATATGTCTAAAATTGTCCTTCACCCTAAATTATTTTATCTTGAAAGAGTATATTTAAAAGTGAGTTACAAATTTAATTAGTTAGCTAATTAATTACAATTACAAATTTACCTATATGCCCTTATTAATAACATTAAATACACATATTAAATGAAGTAAAATGGACCGTTTCTATTGGTTTAAAACTTATTGTTTTTATTCTTACAAAATTTGTCTTCTCATTTGAACCCTCCACTATATATATATATATATGCATCTAATACAAACCACCACTGGAATTTAAAAATAATACTAGCATGCATCAATAGTTATTGGATTAGCTATCATAGTGGATTTTTTTTTTTCAAAATACACACATATATATATATATATATTTTATTATTATTTATTATTATTACTAGTGGGGGTCCATCCAATACTGCATGTTACGCTCGTCATATTTACAAACTAGCCTTTCCCCTATTTGTCTTATCTTTTCATTTTCGTCTAACAACTCCTCACCGAAAGTGCGGAGTTCCTGCACGTTCTCAATACTCATGGGTGGTGCGGGTACTGGTATCGGGTCAGGATATTGTGGCATCGGTTCTTCGTATGGGTATGGGTTTTCTAAGATTTCCCTGATATATTGGTCATTATCCCAGTACGGATCTAGAGGGTCAAGGTTAGGGTAAGGTGCTACTGGGTTTGGTACTAGCTCCTCTTATGGGTAGAGTTCTTGATAATCCCTATGGTCATCAAACCATGGGTCATAGTTTGGAGGATGGGGTGCTGAGACTCTAGGGATTTCGGCTGGGTCGAAGGCAAGTAGTGGAATCTGGTCTCCTGGGTTTTGTTCTATTTCCATGGGTTGTGTTGGGAACAACGTTAGTGGCTGTGGTGCTATCATTTGTTCTAAATTCGGGTCTGCAGCAGTGGTAGCTAAGATATGAAAGTTGGCTAGTCTCCTATTGAGTATATCTTGAGTTTGGGTGTTCATCTCCCTATTCGCAGCTGCTAAAGCCCGCTGTTGCTGTAACTTTGTCATTTTTTTTCCTACGCTCGTGAGCTCCCCGACTGAATGATCATCTCTTTTTGGTAGGGAATGGCTCCTCGGATTGCACTTTGAATATAAAGATCCCCACTTCTGTGTCAGCTGAATACCCCGAGGGGCTAAGCTGGGAAGAAGTTCCTTCATCTATAGGAGAACTAGACAATTGAAGATAGGCGTCCGATGGTCCTTGATCACTCATACTGTAAACTAACAGATTGTCAAATAACAAAACAATAATACGCAGGTATGCATGTATTCACATAAATTATTTCCTAACAGAATTGACAATTTCATTGTCAGCAGAACACTTCTGTGGCTCAAATCAGTGGCTATGGCTTTGATACCACTTTCTCTGTCGCAACCCCCGGCCCCTATCTCCTGGGAACGGGCGGCCGTGAGCCAGTATCAGTGGTATCGGTATTTATCATTTTGGCAGCGGAATTTACATCAGGAACGTAGTTAGAAAATATTTTATCAGAGTAAAATACCACATTTTTATAATAATAAACACATGGGAAAAACCTAAGTTTCTATTACAAACATGTTTATAGGGATAAATCCTAATTTATTGAATAAAACATCATCTTTATTTAGGTAACTTTTATAGTCACATTTTCCAAGCCTTCAGTGCTGTCCAGTTGGCTTCTATTTGGCTTTCACATTTTGTTACCTGAAACGCGTTTAAAAACATTTTGTCAGTGGGAAATACTGGTGAGTGAATCCCAATTTAATGAAGACAGGTTTTATTATTTTACAGTATTGAGGGCGATCTCGCAATTATATTTGTTTCCAATTCTTACTTTAATTACCACCCATGGCACTGTCGATCCTGACTTGTTGTAATGTTACTACTCACAGTGTAGTAAGAAATTTTGTATACAAAACCCCAACATATCGACGATATTTGTAGAATTACAAATACTCAATCACTGTTCATTGTAATGCAAAACATTTGAGGTTTTGTAAAAACAGTGTGCAAAAAGGTTTACAAAAAGGAGATTACTCACATTGCTATTTTAGGTATTTTCCTTGTGACTTCCTGGTTATAATCTATTAATTAAACAATGCACACGCGTTAGTATAATAACCCAATTTTACATTAGTTATACCCTCCCCAAGACAGAACTCCAACGATTACGTCGGGCAGAGCCTCGACAGCTGTTACGGAGCACTAGATCAATCAGACAACGTATCTAATACGTAACCGGGGGTTAAAATACTTACAAAGAGGCAGAGCTTTGCTAATTAGGGGGGTATTAAGCCTGGTATAATTTCTACACTACAGAATTTGAGAGAGAATTAAACTTTTTGAACGACGGAAACTGAATGCCGATCGTTCCAATTTATAAGGCCTGATATCGGGTTCCTCGCGCCCCGCGACGGAAACATAGAGGGCTTTCGCGGCCCGCAAGGCCAACTAGGGTAGGCCCTAGCTTGGCTGATTCGGCCACTAGACTCGACACGCGTGTGACACGTGGCAGTTTCGGAGGAGGCATGGTGTCAAGGAGGTCGCGGCCTGCGACATCCTTTACTGGCTTTGTCGCGCCCCGCTAGAGACCATTAAACTTTGTTTTATTTAATTTTAGTGAAAATAAAGGTATTTTGGGCCGTTATACGTATACGGGGTGTATTTTAGGGCGTATAGGGATGTTATAACTATTTTGTGATATATTTAGGAGTGTCGGAAATATTTTAGGAGGGTTGTTATACTGAAGCGCGTCCACTTAATAAAATTAATGTTATTTAAGAAAACGTCACCACGCCAATCTAGTCCATAGATTGTTTTGATCGGAAGATCCATAAACGTTCTCACTGTTCTCACACTTTTCAGCGTTTTCCCTAAATCCTGACCCATAATAAATTAAAGCAATTATCACCCTTGTTTTTCAATAGTTAAATGCCAATGGAGATTTAATGAAAATTTAGTACTAACCTGGTGTTGACGAGGGTCCCTGATTGGGATCCTCGTTTGGGCTCCTAGCAATGATGGATCTAAAAGGCCCATTTAGCCTCATCTTAAAAAAGGCCTCGTAAAATAAGGAGAAGCGGGAACAGAAGATGGTCTGAGAGGGTCATCACCTCAAATCACTGTTCCGGTCACTAGCATTAAATGCCAGAAGATGAGAGAGAAGACATCTGGCAGCGATGGTACGAGGAAGGTACGACATGCATTAAATGCAAAGATCCTCTCTCTGATCAGAGGGAACACAAGTCTGAAAAGATCATAGATCTTCTCAGACAGAGGACCGTTAGATCTCTGTGGGATACACACCATCTGATAAGCATGAGGCTTTATATAAGCCAAGGAGGTGATCTCAAAGGGGTAAGCTCTCAACCACCGTTCACACACACACTAAAGATATTAAATACGAAACATTCTTTGTGGATTCATTGAATACTCATAACCTAAAGTCCACACCATTTATTCTGGCCATATCATCGTGCTGGAATATTGTTTCTTCTCTGGCAAGTTTACTTACTCTCACGCCGGAGCTTGGTCACGGACTCCCCTCCGAGGTCCTCCGTGACGAGGCTAACGATGTTCTTTTGTGTAAATCATCTAGAAGACTCCTTTTGGTCGCTGACGAGTCTCTACATACCGGCCCAGCTAGGTGGGGGATTCGACACCTGGTAAAGACTAAAGCAATAAAAGCATGACACATTAGATTCAACTAATAATGCAATTCCTTACTGAATGATCACCAGTACAATAATGTTCTTGCAAAGCCAACAATTGTGTAAGACCCTAAATGCGGCAACTGTGTAAGACCCTAAATGTGTTTTGACCCAAAACGACGCAGCGGAAATATGAACCATAAAATTTCTTCCTTTATAGTTGTTTTAACGTACTTTAAACCATTTAAATCAACTTTCTTTAACTTCAGTACATCATTCATTCTAGATTAAGATAACTATGTTAACATATAATTAGAATCACTAATTGCCACGGAAAAATTACAAAATTAAAGTTACACGGTTATCCTATTCTAAGACGTATATTATAGAGTGTGATTATCAAAATGGAATTGTTTTAAGTTTAGACAACTCAATGAACCTCAATTGACCAGAACTTGGATTCATTAGGACAATAGAGAAAGATGCAGTTAACTTTGGAAATTTCAGAGTGCATGCCGGGATCAGAATTTCAATATCATAACTAACTCTATTATATGGGTAGCAAACTAGTTATAGCAAAGTTTTATAGAAAATTCAAGGTTGGTGAGTGGTGACACCAGGAAGAATAGATAATTCAATTTAGAGAGTAAAATGGGGTTTACACCCGCTCTCCACGGCAGATAGGTAGGTTAAATTTAAACAGCATGGAAACGTAAACACAATGTATAAATTATAACGTTAAAACATGAAAAAGTAGTGTTTCCAAATATAAAAAGGTTCAAAAAAGATAATTTACGGCCGATTGACTTTGCACATCACATCGAAATGTAGATAAAATACACCCGTAACGGTATACTCGGAAATCACAAAAAAGTTATAAACGTGATTTGAAAGCGAGTAAAACCGTGACCTTTTTAAATTTATTATAACTAGTTGATTTTCCGATCCCGCGTTGCGGCGGGGATCCAATGTCTGCAAAACGCGTGCTATAACGTTACTAACCCGTTAAAATATGGATGAGCTCGGTACCGGTAATGACACCGAAAGTACCGATCCTGAAAATAATCAAAATTAGGTACGGGCACCGAAAATTATCGGTACTATAAGGTATGGTATTTGAAGGTAAAAATAAGTAAATATAGGTATGGTGCTAGAGCGGTATCGAACCGAAAGTAACGATTATGAAAACGACAAAAGGTGAGTGCCAAATTGGTACCGAAAATGATTTCGTATAATAAATTTGGTACCGATACGATACAGGTTTGATTACCGGATTTGATACCATTTACTCATCAATAATTTAAATATCCAAGTGAATTTTACATGTTACAATTCATTTATTACAGAAAAAGACAAAAAAGAAGTTGTGTATATAAAACCTCATTCAAACGAAATACAATTACTTACCACGTATATGAAAAACAATCTAAACGGTGCAATTACTTGCGTTGCTACGTGGCATGAGCTCAAAGGTGATGTTAAGGATGAGCTCGGTACCGAAAACCCCAAAAAGTGGGTACCGGTACCGAATATACCTGGTACGGCACCGGTACGGTACCAGTATTTGAGAGTAAAAAACGGTACCGAAAATGTCAAAAGTCAGTACTGAATTGGTACCGAAAATATACCTGGTTTGGTAAATCTGATACCGGTACCATTTGCTTTTCTTACATAGTGTTACTGTTCATTTGGTTGTTACATAGTGTTACTGTTTATTTGGTTGTAATTTTAATATATAGGTAAATTAATAACAATATTTTAATTTTGGTTTGTTTTTATATTTTATATCCATGTTATTAGACTAAAGTTTATTTTCTATTTAGTTGAATAATAAAATCAGGGCCGGTCCGTAAGTGTAATTGGGCTAGGCGACGGCTTAGGGCCTTCGAAAAAATAGGGCCTCCAAAATTTAAAAAAAAATACATATATATTTATAAGAAAAGAATATTATATTTACGGTATTATGAATGTATCATAATGGTGACTCTCCACATACATAACTCATATCTCTTTGATTTATTTGTCTTAATGTGTGTGCCTATATAGTGGCATTTGTATATGTTGTATACATCTTAATGAACAAGAATTCCTATTCACTTATTCTCTATAGTCTTATTCTCTCATGTTTAGTACAGTTGTATATGGATTGCCAATAGACCGTTGTTTTACAACACGTTATCAGCACGAATTGCTTTATAAGTTGGATTGTATCAACACAAGACACCATGTCGTATCAACATTGGCGAAAGAGATAAAAGACAAAATTGTTGATCTGGTATGAAAACACTTAATTGTTTTAATTTTATTTCCTCTTTTCTCATCAATTGTTGGTATAATAAAACTTGAAAATTAACTTACGTTTTTCTTGATATTTATTTTATTGGTTATGATTTAAGATTAAAATCATCAAGAACAATATTGACATCGTCCTTAGTTACCCATGATCATAATGTTTTTATTTCTTTGTTTACTTTCCTATGTGTTAACGTATCTGAATAGTTTTCTTTCACAAACAAACACCTACGAAAAACATTGAGATGTGAA
Source organism: Helianthus tuberosus (assembly GCA_030545235.1). Lineage (NCBI taxonomy): Eukaryota > Viridiplantae > Streptophyta > Magnoliopsida > Asterales > Asteraceae > Helianthus > Helianthus tuberosus. Next base: position 20,652 of record JARYGA010000997.1, on the reverse strand, counting down.
GAAAAGAAAGCAAAAGTAAACTAGAAACACAATGAGTTTTCGATCAAGAAAAATAATCTTTCTAGTTTCTCTAATTGATTATTTACAATATTGTAACTAATTTATTACCCCTCTTCTATATAAGTTTTGGTTTTTTTGAATTGTAATCGACTTATTATTTGTGGGATAAATTGTTTTTATTATATTTTATGGTTAGTAATTAAATAGCCTTTTATTGTTGTTCTAAATTTTATACAACGAATTACGTTGTTGGGGTTTCAAAGAGACCTTACAAATTCTAAATCATTATGTGCTTTAATTTACAAAATTTTATTGAGTTTGGGATGATGTTTTGTGAAATCGCCGATAATGATCCGCAAGGTTACTGAGAAACTTTCAATATATTAATATATAAATTTAATTTTGATTTGGTGAATGGATGTAACTATTATTATGGTTATGAGTTTTGATTGGTCCATTAATTAGTTTTTGTTATTAGTATTTATACAATTTATGATGAACTACCAAAATACAATTTGTATTAAAAGGTGATGTCTAATAGTTCTATTTGAAGATAATCATTAGTGCAATTTTGTTAATAAATTTACAATAATGCACATGTTTATATGAAAATATGTTATAATATGACAACTACTAAGTTAACTTTGTTGTATATCATTGTTATTGCAATTATATAAGCCTTTTAGTTGTTATTAGATATTTAAACATGTGATTTGATTCTATGAAATATTTGTGTGGTAAAAGATATTATTTGCAAATTAACATGACACTAAAATTCTCAAGATGCCTGTTATATTTTCTTGAGCAACAAAATTTATTAGTATAAGAAAGCTCATTTACAAGTAATAAAGATTCATATGCTATTATATGATCGAGAAAGTTGATAGTGACAGTTGTTTATGTTTTAAACTATAGTGACAAATAAGTGTATATATGATATACTTGTGATTGGCTATATCATGTTACATTTATGCATAAATTACATACATTTATTGCAAGTGATGAAAAGATATATATCTTATTTTATAAGTTTTTCTATAACTTGTTTTCTACTACGATATGTTATAACGTAGTGTATTATGTAAATTGACTCTACATTATACCTTGATTTTATATGCCATCATGCATCATGTAAATATTGTTGAATAAAACAACAAAACCAAATTTGTGGTTTATATGCTATCATAAAAAAAGTATAATTATGCTTAAATATGACATCAGAATTGTCATGCTCTCGGAATCTGATTATTAATTTTTAAAAGGTCACAAGATTTATAGACCGATAATACTACATGACTTGGTCATGTAACGAATTCTCAAATTATAATATATGAAAAGAAGATTGTCTTTAATGAAAATCTAGATAAAAGATGTTCATTTGTCACACCTGCGATATGCTTATGAAGTAGCGATACCATTAACAAAGTATGAGTTTAAAATGATTTCATACCCATGTGACTGAACAAAGAATGAGAATCCATGAATGTTTTCGGATTCTATCACATTGCTTAAAGTGAATATGATGATGATCAGTGTAAAGGTCACGATCCCAAAGGAAATTAAAATGATGCCACCATGAAAGTTTGTCATTATGCTCATGTGACTAATGAGATCAACCATGTGGTGATTATACAATGATCGTTATAAAGGTCGTGATCATAGTAAATGGGAAAACTCTAATGATCATATATTGATAGTTAGATCAACCATGTTAATATTGAAATCAACCACAAGAAGTAGCTCACTAAGGAAGTGATTATACAAGAATATAATATATGAAACATGTATAACATGAATGTTTGAAATAATAAGATATGGTTCTCTCATATTTTATGTCATGTATTAAACAAACACGAGTGCAACTAAAACATATATGATCCATAAAACCTCCGATGAAGAATGAAAAGCTTAAAGACTTGTTCTGGTTCTACTTCATTCCCTGAATTGAATGCGATTATATAACGATCATTGAAAATATCGTGATCATGGACATAATTGAGAAATTTTTAATGACGATCATAATAATAATGAGATCGGTCATCAGAAGTGTTATGATAGCCAAGTTGATAATAAGATTGACCATATCAGAATGATATGATAGCCAAGTTCAGAATTGTAATAATGGTCATAATGAGATTGACCACTATAAGTGGCAAATTATGGTAATGATTATACGAGAACAAAATGTGAAAAATGATAAAAGTTATATAACACAATAGTTTGCAATGATAAGACGTTCTCTCGCATAATGCAACTACTACACATACGATCGTAAACTATAAGTTTATGTATCATGATTATTTACTTAATTGGCATGACTGGTTAGACCACACCAAGTCAATGATGATGTGAAACATAATGAAGAACTAAAAGATTCTTCAAGATAATAATTAGCATGTAATTTTTGCTCTCAAGGGAAATTATATATTTGCAAAAATAAACGAGGGTGTATATACCTAAATATTTTGGAATCGATTAAAGGATATGCATATCCCAACATGATACCATTTAGTTTTTTTTTTTAAATCGATGCATCGTCTAAATGGTCATCAAATCCACAACCTGAAGCTTGTGTGATTGTGGCTTAGCTAATGTGATAGCAAGCATATTAATCCAGATGAGTATATTTATTTGATAATAGTGAATTTAATTCCCAAGTTATTGACGATCATTGGAATAAGTGTTATTGTGATCACTAAACGTCTACTATTGGTTACAAAGCCAATAATCATGAGAGGAGCAAAAGTTCATCTAGGTACATGTAATTTTATATTTAGTACAATCAATTCACATCAAGCCAATAAGTTATAGTTCTCCCCATATAGTTGGTTTTTGGTCAGGAACCAAAGATGTCTTATCAAAGATTTTGGTTGTGCAACATATATTGAAACTCATCCACCACACCGCACAAATATTGGACTTCTAAAAAGTTTGAGAATATGTTGGGTATAAATAATCGTCTATGATTGAATACTTAAATCCATTAGTGAGAAATTTGTTTATGGCTCATTGATTTTCACTTTAGTAAATGAATGTTCCCAACATTATGGGGAGATAACAATCAGTTGAAAAGTGAAAAGTGACATGAATTATCATGTCATCTTGATCCTCTGACTATGAACTATGAACTAAAAGTTTAAAGTATAATTCGTTTACCAATATTAAAGAACAAATTACCAGACAAGTTCACTGACCTAAATAGAGTGACTAAATAAGTCACATAATCAACTGCTTATGCTCCAATTATATTTGTGTCCCAAGAGGACAACCACATATTTTTGTAATGAGTCTATTGCATGCCTAAAGCGTGGTAGACTAGTTGATTCCAATAATAAAATTCCTCGAAAATTGGAGCAAGTAATTAAGATGGTCAAGTTGAGGTTATAGTAATAAGATCTCCTGAAGAGACAATAGACATGATGGTTCAAGAAGAACCTCAGGTACCTGAAAAATAAAGAGATCTCTATAAGTTGTATCATGTCTAAGATATGCATGGAATCGAAATAAAAATCGACGTCGTTATACTTTTGTATATAATGTAGCACTTAAAATGATTAAATGATGAGTATCAAGATTTAAGATTTGCCTATGAATGAATATTAAGAAATGATTGGCCAAAATGGAAAGACGCAAATAAGACAAAGCTGAATTCTCTAATGACATGGAATGTATCTGGACCAACAGTACATACAACTGAAGTTGTAAAATATGTTGGACATAAACGGGTCTTTTATGCTAATTATGTGAAAATCAAATTGAATGATATAAGGAAAAATTGGGGGCACGATAATTTTTGCAAAGACCTATGATCGATTATGAGGAGACGTTTTCTCCAGTGGTGGATATATTGACTTTCCAATATTTTATTAGTCTAGTAATATAAAGAGAGAATTGATATTCGTCTTATGAATGTTATGTATCACTTGATACTGAAAGTTTACATGAAAGTCCCGAAGGATTAAATTATGTAGGTCATGTAAAGTAAGTTCTCGAGAACAATGTGATCATTCTATACATATTCTGATTTGAACAGGTTATGATTATTTTACACGTTGGATATAATTGGAACTCCTGATGAGTTTCAAAAGCAATTGAGTGCTTAAAAGGTTAATTGACACATCTTAATGATGTAATACTTGTGCACCAAGAAACATACATAGAAAACTTGTACCCGGTGATTGAGATATCTCAATAAATAGTGTACATGCATGGTACAATATGGATTTTGGAGATAAAAGCAAGGGTTCATGACATGTTGCATATGATATAGATATGTATGTGTTAAATGAGCAAATTTATGTAGCAAAACTTCTAAAGAGTGAAAGCAAATGCATATTTAGATAAGATGGAATAAATTCCCTCATGGATTGATAATGCTAGAAGCATTAATGATGTCAAAACCTCAAGAACGTATTATATGAAGTTGACAAAATATGTATGTCCTAAATAGCCAAAACGAGTGTTGTACAACTCGAGATATTCGCATAAAGAGGGATATACGTTTGATTAAACTAGCCATGTTCTATGAACATTCTATTTTTAAAAGTTCACTATAATCGCAATTTACAGTAATGATGTCTAGGCATCATTGAGAAAAATTGTCGAGCTTTTAGAGGGAGAATTTTTGAATGACCTTGGCACGGTCTAATTATTACTCGAACTACAGTTCGAGTGTATATGTAATTATATTTTACTAATCCCTCAAGTACATCTAGAAGATGATGTTTGGATATTTTAATATGGACATAGTTGAACCTTAAAGTATGTTAAAGGTTGTTAAGTCATTTGTTATAAGAAATGCCTATTATCATCTCCTACCAAAGTAGATATTCTCATTCTAGAAGTACCATCGTTAAATGCATAAGTGCATTAATATGTTTTGCTAGCTATGTATGGTTATAATATCTTTCACTTGAGCTTATTGTCATGATCTAACCTTTGTCAAGCGAAGAGACATTGGAATGAGTTCAAAGAAATATTTCTGGTATAAACGATATTTGATTATATTTTACTAACACATCAAAACAAGTTTGGTTAGTCTTGTAGATGCAGGAATGTAACAAAGCACAGTCGTGGACATATGATAATTTTTGGAAGGAGGCTCCTAATGTCTCGTTAAAAGATTATACAACATTGCTCAACATAAATAATTGCACATTAAGGGATCAAGCGAAAAATCATTCGCTACAAAAGCTTTATTTGACTTTTAAGGAAGATGGACACACGTCACTTAAAGGATACATGTTAAAATGAGGGGGAGACTTATTCATGTTGCACTCTTTTTCCCTTGACTAAGTTTTGTCCCATTGGGTTTTCTTAGTATGGTTTTTAATGAGGCAACATACATAATCCAGAAGTACTATGGTTAGACGATACGCGCTGCACTCTTTTTTCCTTAGCTATGGTTTTGTCCCATTGGGTTTTCCTAGCAAGGTTTTTAATGAGGCAGCATCACCAAGCTTATTAAAGGTATGTGGAGAGTCAAGGGGGAGTGTTATGAATGTATCATAATGGTGACTCTCCACATACATAACTCCTATCTTTTTTATTTATTTGTATTAATGTGTGTGCCTATATAGTGGCATTTGTATATGTTGTATACATCTTAATGAACAAGAATTTCTATTCACTTATTCTCTATAGTCTTATTCTCTCATTTTAGTACAGTTGTATATGGATTGCCAATAGACCGTTGTTTTACAACACACGGTAATATTTGTTAACATTAATAAAAGTGTAGTCTGCTGGTAAGAACAAGATTTGATTTTTGTAGAGGGGTTGGTTCGAATCCCACCTGCTAACCATTTTCAAAATTATTAATCACCTCACTCACTCTTTTAATAAAGGGTTATAAATGCATCCTTTTTAATCACCTCTCTTAATTTAATAAGCTAAAATATTTTGTCCACACGATTTTTAACATGATATGTCCATGTAAAATTTTATTTAAAAAAATCATTTCTAACTAATAACGATAGTATACTTAAAATAAGTAGCATGTTTTAATTCCTTTCACACACAGTGTAAGTTGTTATTTGTTAGGTTAAACTCTTCTGACCAACTTAGATTTGATTTATGTATTAAATACCAACATTATTTGATTAGGGAAATCATCTAGTTTATATAATGGTTAAGTGCTTTATAAGTTTCTTCCTAATACATGTCAGATACAAACCGAAATTACGATTCTAAAAAAATTAAAAAGGGCCTCGAATTTTTAATTCGCTTTGAGCCCACATAATTTTAGGAACAACCCTAAATAAAATCATAAGCTTTGCGCCATATAACTATTTATCTATTTATTGTTCTAAACTATAGAAAATGTAGTGATTCTAATATCATGTTCTACAGAATATGCAAAAGACTTAGAGCATGATTAAACTTTGCGTCATATAATTATATATCTACGAATGGGGTGGTTGTACATTGACAAAGACAAAGTCTTTAAACACCTGAATTTGACAGGAGAAAATCTTAACTTCAAGTCCCACGGACCACAACGATTAAAATAAATTAGTTAAAAAAATATATATCTATTTATATTCCATACTGTAGAAAATGGAATGTTTCTAATATCATTGTTCAACAGAATATGCAAAAGACTTTAGAGCATGATCAATAAGGCGTATTTATCATCCATTTTTCGCATGTTTTCACATTAGTCTTTTTTCTCTTTTGTGGAGCTCGTTTTTTATATTTGTTTTTGGATGTAGTTCTTGATTAAGAACACTACTAGAAAAGTGGTCATTTTGCTACGGAAATTTCATACGCAAAAAAATGCGTCGCAAATTCTGACACATTTACTACGCATTTCCTACGGAAAAAAGACCTTGATTTTTTTGGGCAATTTGTGACACAATAGTGATAAATATACTAATTCTAAGTATTGTGTCGGAAATGCGTAGCAACTTGCTACGCATTTCCGACGGAACCATTATTTATTTGTTGGAATTAGATTTATATGTTAAATTCATTTAAATATTAATTGTTGCGTCAGAAATGCGTAGCAACTTGCTACGCATTTATGACGAATTGTTTATTATTATACTTAGATTATATTTTAATGTTTAATCAACATTATTATTAATTATTGCGTAGGAAATGTGTAGCAACTTGTTACGCATTTGTGATGGAAAATTTATTGTGTAGGAAATGTGTAGCAACTTGCTACGCATTTGTGACGGAAAATTTATTACCATATTGCGTACGAAATGTGTAGCAACTTGCTACGCATTTGTGATGGAAAATTTATTGCGTAGGAAATGTGTAGCAACTTGCTACGCGTTTGTGATGAAAAATTTATTGCGTAGGAAATGTGTAGCAACTTGCTACGCATTTGTGATAGAAAATTTATTACCATATTTAATTATTTAACTAGTTTTATTATTACCATATTTTATTATTACCATACATCTCTTAATGTCCTTTCAATCATTACTATCCACCATATTAATAATAATTTATGTGCCACCATATTAATAATAAGTTTAAAAGTTTTCAAATTTCATCTTTATAAAAATCCTTAATCTTTTTATGAACGGTTTTATTTTGAAAGAAAAAGGATTCAAATTATTTTCTGTATGGTCGAGTCCGGAACATCATAAAGTACAAAATCAAATCAAAAATAAATATATATAAACATTAGTAAACACTCAAAAGTTAATGGCTTTCTTTACGATAATAGTTTCATTAACCTTAAACTTCAAGTTTTAACAATACTAAATCCCTAAATTTATATTCAAGCACAAAATTCAAACGCCTCATCTAACTCACTGCTAAAAGGGAAAACCATAAATTTGTATAATTTGTATAAAATGCATAACCATGATTTGGTAATTTTAAGCTACCCGAGTACCTGTTGTGCATTGCATAAAATAAATGGCAAACATCACGACAAGGCTGGGTTTAACAAGAAATGAAAATAAGTTATCGAAATTGGAAATCATAAAAATGAATACATGTACCTCGAGTACGATATTGTTTGGCCGGTATCGGTTAGGTTTGGTACGGTATCGATTCATTGAAATCGAAACTGAAACCATATAATTTAATATTGTTACTGGTACCGATATTGTTCGGGTGGTATCGGTCAGTTCCTTAGGATAGCAATACTTGTGTTGGAATTTCTACAAAAAAAAACACTTTCCTAAAAAAAACAACTTTTAGAAAAAAAAACTTTTTATAATAAAGTGAATACAAAACATTTTAGAAAAACTAACAATAAAAGATTACAAAAAAAAAAAAAAAAAAAAAAAAAAACAAACAAAAAGGTTTACACATAATTGAGCCAATCAAAAGCTTTACTTCAACTTCACATGGATCACCATCCAATGGTCCATTATTCACCTAATAATCAATCTAACGGTTAAAAATACTCTAGAATAAAAACCTTTAGTTTTAGTTTAAACCCTAAATTCCTTTTTACTTAGAACACACCACAAACCCCCTGCCCCCTTCTCTCTCGATCAAGCAACTGTGATGATTTTTTCAAGCAACTGTGATGATTTGTAAACTCCATCAATGAAACTGTGATGATTTGTAAACTCCATCAACTAGTTAATTTGTAAACTCCATCAATGAAGATCAAGCAACTGTGATGATTTTTTCATGGATATAAGAAGGATCAAACAACTGTGATGATTTTCCCCCTGCCCCCTTCTCTCTCGACATGCCAGCCGGTGCCGGCCGCTCTCCGACAACCACGCCGGTGATGTGACGATGATGATTGGATGATGACGAGGCTTCGACAGCGGTGGTGGTCGACGATGGCGTATAAGCAAGGCCGGTGGTGGTCGACGACAGCGGAGGTTGGTGTAGTGTGGGAGCAGCCGTTGAAGGATGTGAAAGAACGGCCGGTGGTCACCACCCTTGGGTTTAGTTTTTCTGCTGCTGGGTTATTGTTTCCGTATCATCTTGGTGTTGCCAAACTCCTTAGATAATTATGTTATGTTTCAGTTTGTTTGTTTGTTAGTACTGATGGTATTTGATTGAATTAGGAAACAACTCCCTTGGCTGGTAGAGGGACTGCTTTCGAAAGTCTGAAACTTGATGTTTTTTAATGCTCAGAAGGTGTTCGATGATTTGCCTGAATGAACTGAAACTTGATGTTTTTTAATGCTCGAAAGGTGTTCGATGATTTGCCTGAATGAAATGGAATTCTTTTCTCACCACTTGAGTTGCTGATGTTGTGTCGGTTGCTGATGTTGAGTTGCTCGGAAGGTGTTCGATGTTGGTTTCGATTCTCCAGAGCTGAAAAATGAGATGGGTGTGGGTTAATGTTATTGAATTTGTTAAAGGAATATGTAATTTTCTTTTCTTTTCTTTATGTTAGTAGATTTTATACATTTTTTGTTTGTAAATTTGTATAAATTTATGATTAATGTTATTGAAATTTTATAGTTTTTAGTTTTATTTGCTTTTGTATCCGATCTCTCGGATGTTTTATAAATAGAATAAAACTAGAAAAAACATTAAATTTCGTGACAATTGTGTAGCAAAAATAAAAAATTAACTTCCGTTAAATGAGTAGGAAAATGCGTAGAAAAATGTGTAGCAATTTGTGACAGCCCTTTTCTGTCAGAAATGGGTAGGAAAATGCGTAAAGAAACCAATTTCCTACGAGTGGTTTAACTACATATGCATTTCGTCACAAATTCGTAGAAAATTAAATTTCGTGACAATTGTGTAGCAAAAATTAAAAATTAACTTCCGTTAAATGGGTAGGAAAATGCGTAGAAAATGTGTAGCAATTTGTGACAGCCCTTTTCTATCAGAAATGGGTAGGAAAATGCGTAGAAAATGCGTAGGAAACCAGTTTCCTACGAGTGGTTTTCCTACATACACATTTCGTCACAAATTCGTAGAAAATCGCGAGTTGTGACGCATTTCCTACGGAAAATGGTGTCAGAAATTTTAATTTTTCTAGTAGTGGAACTAGAAAATAGATTAAAAGGAGACTCGTTGTACTTTTTAATTATAAAATATATAGAAAGATAAGTCTTTAAAAAAGTGGTGATGATGTGGTAATGTTTTTGGGTATTTTTGGGATATCAATATTCACTATCCAAAATTTTTGAATATCCGGTTTTCGGATATCTGAAAACCGGATAATCTGATCTTGAACACCCCTAATCCCCATCAGGGGGTAGGGGGCATTGGACCCTGTCCAGTTTTCCAGACTCCACTTCGGGACTCACACATGCGTTGAAGGTGACGGACTTGAGTGGTGTGGTCGGCTCAAGCGGACTCTATACGTACCCCAAATGTGGCTCCCTTTTGACAGTTTAACACTTAAAAAAACAATGATTATTTTCTTAAAATAATAAACAAATTAACTTGAAATTTAACCAACCCATTATATATACACACACTTTTACATACATATCTCACTAAAACAAACACTCTCTACAACCGGTTCCAATTTACCAATTTTACATTCCTTTTCAAACACAATGGGCTCGAGTGATGTAGAAACCATACCACATCCACCTTTACCTACACCTACACCTCCACCTTCAATTCCTAATTTTGATCCCAAAGTTCTTAACAATCAGTTTGATAGAAATTGCATACTTAATAGTATATTGTAATTGTGAAAGGGGGGTTAGTGTAATTACTATTTCTATAAATAAGGCATTAGTCATTATAGAAAATATGAGAGAATTTAGTTAGTTTGTTAGGCTCATGCTTATGCATTGAGAAGGGCATAGCTCTGGGACCACTAGGTGGTTATTTCCTTTCTTGTAGATCCTTTGGATCATTATTAGAATCATTCCTACTTTAATATACAGTTTTCTACCATTGTTATAGATTTTAAGCTTCAATTCTCTATCATTCTCTATCATTGGTCTGACCTGCCACTTCTGCTCTACTACTGCTCGATCACAAATTCAACCAGATCTATCTTCAATTTTCGGATCTGTGTCACAGTCGGATCTCAGATCCAATTCGTTTCAGATCTGCTTCAATTTCACCTTCTGCTTCAATTTTCCCTTCTGCTTCAATTCCGGCTTCAACATCTTTCGATTTCTGAATCCATTTACAGATTCATTCTCGGATTTAATTTCCGATTTCATTTCAATCGCCTAGTTTCAAATTTCTGTTCCTGTTCGAGTTTCGATTCTCAGATCTCTCCGGTTCGTTTCAATTTCCGATTCAATTTCTGATCTATTTTCCGATTCCACTTTCGCTTCAATTTCCGATTTCATATGGTGAATCATAATGCTCGTCTGGATGCTCATGATCAACAGATTCAGCAGTTACAAGCTGACGTTACCGAAATTAAGGCCTCCTTGCAGGTTTTGGAAGAGGATCGTTTGGAATCCACTGAATTTCATAAGGTTGTGTTAGCGTGGATGAAATCACAGGAGAAGAAACATGAGGATGATTCATCTGGATCTTCAGGTATGGTGTTCTCGACGCTCGGTCCCAAACCTGGCCCTTCTGATCCTCCGTCTGGCTTACCATGGGCTGTGAAGAAGGTGCACTTGCCTGAATTCTCATGTTTTGGTCCACAAGGCTGGATCCAGAAGGCGAACCTGTTTTTCGATCTCAATCAGACTCCTGATGCTTCTCGCTTACAGCTTGCTCAACTGAGTATGAAAGGCATCAAAAACATATACCTGACATTTCATCATCTGTCAGGTATCGAAGCAGGTGCTGATGTTTAGACGAAAAAAAAAAACGGGTGGAATGAGATACATGTTTATGTGAAACAACTACGTTGCTCCAATACCGGTGTTCCATGATGTCCACTTTAGACGTCGGTTCCAGATGCGGCGTTTACTTTTCCTTAGAATTGTAAATGACCTGTCTTCCAATTATCCATACTTTTCACAAAGAACATATGCGTTTGGCAGACAGGGTCTTTCTCCGATTCAGAAATGCACATCCGCGACACGTCAGTTGGCATATGGCGTAAAAGCTGACGCAACCGATGAACGTACGGATTGGTGAAAGGACACCAATGGACTGCCTAAAAATTTTTGGCAAAGATATTATCCAACTATATTCAACAGAAAATCTTATGAAACCTAATGAAACCGACATCCAACGGTTATTGGAGGCTCAAGAAACCCAACATCGTTTTCCTATAATGCTTGGTAGTGTTCATTGTATGCATTGGAGATGGAAACTGCCATGTCGCATGGAAAAGGCAGTATACTAGATGTGATCACGAATGTCCAATCGTAATGCTTAAGGCAGATGCATCATGTTACCTTTGGACTTAGCATGCTTTTTTGGAGTCGTCTAGTCGAACAATGACAATAACGTCATAAGTGAGTCACCGATATTTAATGACGTCTTAGACTCGAGTAATTATATACACAAATCAAGTTGTCCCACCTTGTAATGTTCAACCTATGTTGCAAGCATTTGTCCCGACCTGTAATGTTCAACCTGTGCTGCAAGCTATGTAGCATGGAAACGGGTACGGGACTGGGGTACGGGGACGATACGGGTACGGGGAACGGCAAAACTCAAAAATTCAAGATACGGGTACGGCAAAAAAAAATATAAAAAAATAAAATTATATTATAAAACTATTCATAGATAATGAACTTGTCTGCGTCTTTCAATTAAAGTTAAACACATATAGATAAAGTACATGAAATTTTTATTGATAAAATTCTAACACAAATCCGATTTTTTTACCCATAATAGATATATAAACAATTGAAAACGAAAAAAACTTGTGAACCAAAAATTAGAAAAAAAAACACACTGTTAAACACAATTGACTATCCATTATCCAATAATAAAACTCACCACTTGTGTACCCAATTTAATTAGTTATATTAACACTTGATATAAGTTAACTTTAGGGAAGTTTAAAATTAAAATTGAACTAAAAGGTTATATTTGTAATTTTATTTGAACTAAAGAGTTTAATGTGAAAGTTGGTTTTTATTCATTTCAAATATCACCTACGTCTTCCTCAACCCTGAAACTTCCATCGCCGCCACCACCTGAACTCCATAACCGATCTCTTTCTTCTTTGTTTCTTATCATCGGCCGACGTTATGGAATCTCCAAGACCTTGATTCGGTTTTATTTATAATTAAAACCCTAATTTTAATAAGGAAACGTCCCCGAAACGTGGAACTGCCGTCCCCTTATTCCCGGAAACGTCCGGGGGACGTCCCCATGGCGTTTCCGGCACGTTTCCGTCCCCACGCCGTCCCCGGGACGGGTACTCATGGTTCCATCACGTCCCCGTGCTTCATAGGCTGCAAGCATAGCTTGTATCCATTAAAGGTTAACGCGTGTCGATGAGTTCACTCGTTTCTAAAAGACCTTTGAAAATTTTGTTTGGTTTTTTGTTATATGAGTATATTAAAACAATTTTATATTATACAAGTTTCATATAAAATAATACCAAATAAATAAATTTTCAAATGTTAATGAGTTTTAGAAGTAGTTGTTAACACTAATGTATTATATTTTTGTTTACTTAAGTTTGTAATCTGAATTGCTAAACCAAGTTCACTGTTTCTTAGAATTGCAAACATGTGATTTAAGACCACAGTTAATACATGTGTCACCTGTCATTGCCTTGTTTTTCATGTACCGACGCATCAATATGATACACACCAATTCTGAGGTTGTCAAACTAACGTTAAAGGTATAAGACCGTGGTTACAATACCTTTTATAGAAATAGTACCATACTTTTAATAATTACTTCTAGACGTTTATTTGAAATGTAACTAAAAGATAGTTGAAATGGTGATGCTAACCTTACCCTTAGACCATGTGTAGTGGTACACATAAATAATGCTCTCACTCATAGACATCGTGCGACACGTGTTATCCCAGTCAGCAATAGGGCATTATGGGGCGTTTTTCTAAAATGGGTGTAGTGGGATGTGGATATTGTGGGACATTATGTTAAAAGGGGTGTAAAAAACTAAATAAAAAAAAATATCAAAAAATGGGTATTGGCCAACCAAAAAGAAGAAAACCTGTGATTGGCCAAAGATCTTGAACACGTGCGTGGAAAAAAGGACGCCATTTGTATTTTTTTTTAAAACGCCCCGAGGGGCAGTAAACAGGCGTTGTGCGGCATTTTTTAGGGGGGAAAAGGCCCAAAAACCCCCCACTACAAGTGATCTTATAAACCTAGTGTTTACTAAGGTGTTGTTTGTTTTTCAGATGCAAAAGGTCTGCAGTCTACGGACCACATCCGCAGGCATCTGCAGGAGAAGAGGTGGACCAAAGGTCTGCATTCTGCAAGGAGAAGAGAGTTTGTTTTTTTTTTACTTCTAAAAAAACCACTTCACAACACCACAACCATCCGCCACCACCTCCTCCACCGTCCACCTGCCACCACCACAACCAACAACCACCGTCAAGCACTACCGCAAACCCTAGCCCCCACTCCAAGAACCCACCCCCGTCGCAACCACCACCACCGCCTTCGACATTCCACCACCCCTTTCTTCCTCTCTAGCCTCTCTCTGACTCAAATGGAAGCTTGGAAACCAACAAACCCCGAGGAAACCTGTAACCGGAGAGACGCCAGAGGTCGTTGGAGGCGCGACTCCGATCGTCGGAGCTGGCAGAGGAGACGAGGGGTGCGGGGGTGAGCACCGTCGCCGGATTCCAGCGACCATGTGTGAGGGAGAGAGAGATCGACTGTGGTGTGTGTTTGTAGAGGATATGGAGGTGGGGGATAAGATTAGGGTTTTTAAGTTGAAAAAGAAAGAGAGAAGAAGTGAGAAGAGGATACGAGAACGACACACTTGCACAGTTGGATAATGATGACATCATCAAGTTTCTTTTTGAATTCTTTTTGAAACCATGGATGCCACTGTCGATAATATTCATGGTGTCATAAAAGGAGACTGACGCTAATATTAAGTGACTATCGATTGAAAATGTTCACTATCGATAGTGTAAGTGTTGTGTTAGTATAAATAGTCTTCGATTGTTATTTGTGAACATAGACCTAGAGAGAGAGTGTGGAGAGAGAGAGTATCGGATTGCTATATATGTTCATAATTTGTATCGAAACTCTGTCGAAATCAATACACGGAATCGTTAATCATTTATATCTTTGCGTATTGTTCACTCTCTCGCTCCGTTTATGGTTTAGTTTGGATTCCGCACTTGCTACGCCATAGGAAACAAGAAATCACGTTGTGTTCCATATCCCTGAATCCCTTATTTGACAAGAGGTACATTCAGTAAAAGTTGAAAAAGAGTACGTTTAGCACAAAACTATTTTTTTTTCTCTCAATTAATCAACAAAGTTAAGAAATATACAAGTATAGAAAAAATAGCCTTTTGTTTTTTCTAATTTTCCGGTTTTTAAATTTTTTTTTAAACTATGAGCCCTGATGGATTAAAAACTACACTATTTTACCTTTGAGTTAATTGTCAAAATCGTCTTTGAAATTTGGGCACGTTTGTCATTTTCGTCCAAAATAACACTTTTTGTACCAAATTACCCTCAACATTTGTAACTTTTTGCCATTTTCATCCAAACCACTAACTTAGTTTATTTTTTCTGTTAAGTTGAGGATATTTGGATGAAACTGGCAAATATCAAACTCTTTTAAATTTCTTATAGAGAAAAGTGCCCGGATGGTCCCTGTGGTTTGCTCATTTTTCACCTTTATTCCCTAACTTCCTAAAATTACACCTATAGTCCTCAACTTTTTCAATTTCGTTCCCGGATAGTCCCTGACGCGTAACTAGGTTAGTTTTCAGTGTTAGATGCGTGTGAAATGACAAAAATACCTTTACTGACAAATTAATAGCTAAAAAGTTAAAAAAAAAAATACAATTAATATTTTATAATTTATGTGAGACCCACCACCCACCCCACCCCACCCACTTCATCTTCCCCACTCCACACCACCACCACCATCTCCAGCTTCGACCACCACCACCATCTACCCCCACTTCACCGTAACCACCACTACCACAACCACCACCACCATCATAACCGTTGCCTCAACCACATTTACCGGAATTCCTCCTCCATAAAACATTCACTATCAATCTGCAACCAAATCCATTCGAGTCCACCAGATTCTCTCTCATTTTCATCAAAAGTTCAATTTTCTGTTAGTCAACACTTAAAATCTCAAGTCACTATCATCAACCAGACTCTAAATTGACCCACAAACACCTAAAATCCTAAATATCAACACTGATTTCTACACAAAATCGTTGAACTCAAACTCCATCTCAACTGGATAATCAAAAAGCAAACTTTGATCTAAGAAATCTGGATAAAATGAAGATGAATTCCCTGAGCAAACGAGTACATGAGGCTGGTGCTTAACGATCTTGGAGCAGACATGAGTGAATCACCTCTGTTTCTATTTCTGAACCCATTTTTAACTCCAAATTTGCAGTTGCAGAGTATGTATCTTCTTTTACAGGTGCTTAAAATTTTGATTTAGATAGACAATGATTGCTTGAAGTATGCATATGATGGTGTGTCAACGATTATCTGACTGATTTTTTTAAGTTCAATTGTGTTTGATCTAAGAAATCTGGAAGATGAAGTGGTGGTGGTCGAAGATTGAGATGGTGGTGGTGGTGGTGGTGTGGAGTGGGGAAGATGAAGTGGGTGGGGTGGGTCAGTGGCGGAACTAGAATAAAAATTCAGGGGTATCCCAAAAAAAAAAAAAATTTGGACCTAGAGGTATGATAATAGTTGCGGCAGGAGATAGCAAACAAAAGAAAAAACTCAAAAGTACAGTCATAATATAATAAAAGGTATCGACACATGTTTGGTTCGTTTCTTTTTTTATTGAAAGTATTTCGAAACATATTTAATTAAAATTAAGCTAAATAATAACATAATAAGAAAACAAAATTAAAGTATATGGTATTAGTTGTTATCTAACTTGTAATTATTTATAAGAAATGATGAAACTATTGTTCTCTAATGCATACCATATATCAATTAAAAAAAGCCTCAAGAAAAGAAAACCGTTGTGAAAAGAAAACTATTGTTCTCTAATGCATACCATATATCAATTAAAAATGTAAAAAAAAAGAAACTCAAGAAAAGAAAAACATTGAGCATCAATGTTGACACAGCCTCGAACTCATGCCCTTGTGTTCTCCTATTTGACTCCAAACCAGTGGCGGAACTAGGCAAAAAATCCAGGGGTATCCCAATATCTTTTTATCGTACATTCATAAAATAGAGAAAAAAAACTTTTTGTTACCTACTACATTAAGTGGTGGAACCAGAGTCTTTCAATACAATTTACCGAATGATCATTGATTGATTAAGTGACGCCTAGTCACCAACAATTTATTTTTACTAAACCATTTGCATTATTATTATTACTATTATTGGTATATAGTGAATTTAATTAATCTGTAATCTTTGATCCAGATTCTTTTATGAAATTTATTCTTAAATAAAATGTATTTCGTGTTATATATTCAAAACAGAATAACATAGCATATGTGATAAAATATAAGATTTGAATTAAATAAAAATAATTAATCGTTCAATGATACAATCAATAAAGATAATTTCTATTTCATATTTCACACAGTAAGTTAACTAAAAATATATGAAGTTCATTAAGAAACCATGAATAAAAATTATTTTAAGCATGTCTACTCATGTGTGTAGTTGATTGTCATATCACTTTTATTGTTTTTCATTTAGAACGTTAACTAAAAAAAAAAAATAAGAAATAGGGTTAAAATAGGGTTTTGACTTTTTACCATACCTTTACCTTTAGACGTATTATATATATTTATATTACATTCATTGTACTTTTCATCTTCCTAAGCAATGTTTTTCATTTAGAACGTTAACTAAAAAAAAAAAAAAAAAAATAAGAAATAGGGTTAAAATAGGTTTTGACTTTTTACCTTACCTTACCTTTAGACATATTATATATATTTATATTACATTTATTGTACTTTTCATCTTCCTAACCAAGAACCAGATGAACAACATGAAAGATTGCCGACGGTGACCAGAATTTTCTTTTTTTTTTACTTTGATGCTATCTAACTTCACTATCTTCTTATTTTTCAGGGGTATCCTAATACTTGCTAAGGGATATCCCATACATAAAACGAAGAAAAAATATAAAAAAAAATTACACTTCGTCAAGAAAGCTGAGGGGTATCCCATGCAACCCCTGGCACCACTGTAAATCCGCCCCTGTTCCAAACAATGCTACCACTGAGCTACAATAGAACTTGTGAATAGCTTTAACAAATATGATATTTAACTCATATTTAGTCGATGGTTGAGAATCCGGTGACAGTTCGGCCGACAGTTGAGGGGTAGCCCGGGCTACCCCTCCCTCGTTCATAGGTCTGCCCCTGGGGTGGGTGGTGGGTTCCACATAAATTGTAAAATATTAATTATATTTCTTTTAACTTTTTAGTTATTAATTTGATAGTAAGGGTATTTTTGTCATTTCACATGCACCTAACGTAAAAAACTAACCTAGTTACGCGTCATGGACTATCCGGGAACGAATTTAAAAAAGTTGGGGACTATAGGTGTAACTTTAGAAAGTTAGGGACTAAAGATGAAAAATAAACAAACCACAGGGACTATCCGGGCACTTTTCTCTTTCTTTTATTTAAGTAATTTTGTTACATATATAATAAAAAAGAATATACAATTAATTTTTATATGAAAAAGATAATAGCTTTGTCACATAACTTTTATAAATTTTCATCCAACCACTAACTAAGTTAATTTTTCTATTAAGGCGAATGATGTTTATAAACTAAGACAGAAATTAATTTCTAATTTTTTATATAGATCAGTTTTATAAAAATAAAATCTACTTAAACCTCTAAATTTTATAAAAGTAAAATGCTGGTGACTTTATTGAAAAAGGTCAAATAAAAAAATCTTATCATATGTACCAAGTTTGTAATTTATCTTCTACTCTTTTAAATTCGCTCCTAAGGAAAAATAGAAGCCAGTGCCCCTCCCACCCCCCTCAAACAACGTAAATTACCCACCAAATTGTAATTATAATGCTATGAGCCAAAAGTTTTTTACTCAAGCCACTCAGAATAAGTATTAGTTGGTTACCCTCATAATCTTAATTAAATAAATATTTTATTTCTACCAACATGTTTCCTAGGTGCTCAACGCATTTAAAAAATATGTAACGTTTTACAATTTTTTTCTTCTCTACAACTGATAAATACTAAAAGTTGTTATCGATTGTTATGTGTTGCACACCAATGACGTTTTCTCTTTATAAAACTGATTTATATAAAGAAGCTGTAAATTAATTCATGTCTTAATTTATAAAATTTAAAACATCCTTCACCTTAACAGAAAAAATAAACTGAGTTAGTGATTTGGATGAAAATTAAAAAAAAAAAATATGTGACAAAACTATTAATTTTTTTTTTCTAAAAACTCCATGTATATTCTTTTTTATTATATATGTAACAAAAATAATTAAATAAAAGAAATTAAAAAAGGTTTGAGTAAATTGCCAAAATCGTCCCTGTGGTTTTATATTTGTCAGTTTCACCCAAATATCCTCAACTTAAGAGAAAAAATAAACTAAGTTAATGATTTGGATGAAAATGCAAAAAGTTACAAACGTTCGGGGCAATTTAGTACAAAAGTGTCATTTTGGACGAAAATGGCAAACGTGCCCAAACCTCAGGGACGATTTTGGCAATTAACTCTTTAACTTTCAAAAAAAAAAAAAAAAAAATCTTCTTTTTTAAACGTTTTAAAGTGTTACATTTGAACTTTATAAAAAACATTATCTTCTAACTTTCTTAAAAAAACAAACAAAATTAAAGAAAAAAAAACCACAGATATTAATTTGATGTTTTATAGGGGTATAAGAAGACAACAAGTGAACACTACACATAAGCTACAAATAAAGCACAATAAAAGTTATAACCAATTTAGCAACCTTTATTTTATTTATGTTATATATTATCAAAGTTTTATAATAAAACCACAATATCACTTATACATTTTTACTATTAAGTGTAAACAACTGTTGTTCAACTCTCTAATTGCATAGCATTCAGGATGGCAGCAGTGTAGGCACCAAACGCTTTGGCGCGTTGAACATAATTTTTATATTGACTACCTACGTAAAGCGATGGTTCCAATTCGTTCACCAAGACTTTTGCTGGTTCAACAATGCAATCAAGAGACGGGTTCACAAAGGTTGCAATGCTTAGTCTTGTCACATGTGTACTAGTCACAACCCGATGTTGAACACTTTTCAACTTCATGTTGCTAATTATCTGCATCCATTGTAATGAACTCCAACCGTCAACCGTTGTTGGGTAATGGGTAAATCTTTTGAAGTGGTGAAAGCGGGTTAATCATGTCAAAAAGAATTTCAATAAATTTGGTCACATATATAAAAAATACAGTCAAGATGGTTGGGTAGCGGGTAACTTTTTTCAAGTACTAAAAACGGATTGATCATAGAAAAAAGAATTTCCATATATTTGGCCAAATATATAACAAAACTATTAGATATTGAATAACAAAAACTATTAGATATTGATAAAATAATGATAACAAAACTATTAGATATTGAATAACAAAAACTATTAGATATTGATAAAATAATGAAAATTTTGTCCAAAATAAACCTACTGTAAATTTGTAATTAAAACCACGTTAGCTGAAGTATGCTGCATACAAATA